>WNWK01010990.1:0-67089 GCA_009830355.1 Cherax destructor
AGGCTCCTCTTGATAATGTTATTAACCTCTTATGTCTTGCAATCTTTCCCTCGGATTTACGACACACAAGACCATGGTACCCGAATCGGTCTGCTGCTTCGCCTTACAAATACCCTGTGTTCGGCGAGAATAGGGGCGGCAAGTCGAAGGGCAACACCAATGCGGATGGTCTGGGGTCGAGGCGTGTGCCAAGGCTGGAGTTGGGAACAGCCAAAAGAAGTCCCCTGCATGATGAGCTCTCACTGCAAGGAGGCACGCTCTTTCCTTCCCTGACACACTCTGAAGCATTGTTGAGACTATATTCTCTACTATTGGCCCATCCCAGTGCGACTGTTTGTAGTTGTTGGGGGGGAGCAGGCCTGGTTTCAGAGCCTGTTAGATTATCCCAGATCCTGGCTCCATCAACGAACTTTTGGTCATGGATTCCAATCGTGTCCCTAAGATGTTCAGGGAGAATTGCTGCTACAAGCCCTCTGGATGAAATGCATGAAGACAGGAAAGCAGGTAGAGCAATCTGAGATGACTTGCGGACACCAATGCCTCCTAGTCTGACTGGGAGTGTAGCTTGGTCCCACTGCCCATCTTCTAGAGTAAGGTTAAGTACTTTGTAAAGATCTGCCTCAGGATACTGTCATATTCGTGCAGTATAGGGTTATCATATGAAGGAGCACATCTTGGAAATATGTCAACCTGGGCAGACTCAAGCATTATTGAGAGGTACAAGGCATCCATGGGTGTCAAGATTGCCTATTCGTTGTTCCATTCTCCTTAATTCTTCCAGTTTCTTCCTGATAATTGTGTCAATGGCATCCTTCCCAGAGGGGTGCTCAAGCAAGACACTATTAGAGGGCATGACTTTGCCCTGGTAGTTTGATATCACTGCATCTATCACTTGTTGATTGACTGAGATGATTTCACATTTGGATGGATTCAGGATGAGACCCATTTCCTGTCCCCGTGTCATCACCTGTGTAAGATCATCTAGAAGGGACTCCTTTGTAATGCTAGTGTGCCATCATCCAAGAACCAGATGTTTAGCTCACTGGTCAGTCTGACTGTGATTTCCTAACTGCTATACAGAAGAAATGGTGCGAGAGGGTCCCTTGCTGGACACCCTCTGATGATGTGATTTCATGCTCTCCAAACAGGAGCATTGATTCCTTTATATCCAGCTGAAACAAAAGGGAAGAGACCTGGGAAATGTTCTTGTACAGCTGCTAATACTACGTCTCTTTTCAGGAGATTAAATGCATATATACATATATATATAAATATACATATATATATATAAATATATATATATATATATATATATATATATATATATATATATATATATATATATATATATATATATATTTTAAATATATAGGAGGTACCACCTCTAGAACTTGCTGGGGACCCTCATCCTCAGAGAAGACAATAAACGTACCTCAGGGAAAACTCGAGGTTCTCCCGGAGCTGTTTGAATATTTTCTTCTCCTACCACTCCCTAAATATATTGAATATATATAAATATACATAAATATATAAATATATATATATATATATATATATATATATAATACATACATATATATATATATATATATATATATATATATATATATATATATATATATATATATATATATATATATATGTCGTGCCGATTAGGTAAAACTTGCGATTTTGGCTTAAATAGCAACGCTCTTCTTGCCATATAAGATAAGCGAAAATTTGTGTATGCAATAATTTCGCAAAAATCATTCTGAACCTCACGAAAAAAATATATTTCATTGTGTTTGTTTATTATTAAATTATTGTAAACTTATCTAAAATATACTTAGTTGGGTTAGGCTAAATTAAATTGCGCTTGTTATAATAAGGTTAGGTAAGTTTTCAAAGTTTCTTTTGGTACAAAATTATAAATTTTTACATTAACATAAATGAAAAATAAATATCTTTAAACGTATAAGAGAAACTTTTAGGACTTAATTTTAAATGAGTTCTTGCTAATTGACCAGTTTTACCTATTAGTCTGGTGGCTTGAGCTCTCGCTTCACACACGGAGGGCCCGGGTTCGATTCCCGGCGGGTGGAAACATTTCGACGTGTTTCCTTACACCTGTTGTCATGTTCACCTAGCAGCAAATAGGTACCTGGGTTGTTAGTCGACTGGTGTGGGTCGCATCCTGGGGGACAAAATTAAGGACCCCAATGGAAATAAGACAGACAGTCCTCGATGACGCACTGACTTTCTTGGGTTATCCTGGGTGGCTAACCCTCCGGGGTTAAAAATCCGAAGAAATCTTATCTTTTTATATATATATATATATATATATATATATATATATATATATACGTATATGTATTTATATATGAGCTATATATATATATATTTATTTATATTCATATATATATATATATATATATATATATATATATATATATATATATATATATATATATATATATATATATATATATATATAATCTATATATATATATATATATATAATATATATATATATATATATATATATATATATATATATATATATATATATATATATATATATATATATATATAACAGCAAAGTAGAGAGGTAAAAGTGTATAATCTAAGGGAGGAGAAAGTTAGGGCGAGATATAAGCAACTATTGGCAGAAAGGTGGGCTAGAGCAAGTATGAGTAGTGGGGGTTGAAGAGAGTTGGGATAGTTTTAAAAATGCAGTATTAGAATGTGGGCAGAAGTTTGTGGCTATAGGAGGGTGGGTGCAGGAGGAAGAGGAGTGAGTGGTGGAATGAAGAAGTAAAGGGTGTGATAAAGAGAAAAGGTAGCTTAAGAGAGGTTTTACAAAACAGAAGTGTTAATAGAAGAGCAGAGTATATGGAGAGTAAAAAGAAAAGTGAAGAGAGTGGTGAGAGAGTGCAAAAGAAGAGCAGATGAAAGAATGGAGAGGCTCTGTCAAGAAATTTTGCTGAAAACAAGAAAAATTTGGAGTGAGATAAACAAGGTAAGAAAGCCTAGGGAACGAATGGATTTGTCAGTTAAAAACAGAGTAGGGAGTTAGTAGATGGGGAGCTGGAGGTATTGGGTAGATGGCGGGAATATTTTGAGGAACTTTTAAATGTCGATGAAAAAAGGGAGGCGGTAATTTCATGTACTGGCCAGGGAGGTACAACATCGTTTAGGAGTGAAGAAGAGCAGGATGTGAGTGTGGGGGAGGTGCGTGAGGCATTACATAGAATGAAAGGGGGTAAAGCAGCTGGAACTGACGGGATCATGACAGAAATGTTAAAAGCAGTAGGGGATATAGTGTTGGAGTGGTTGGTATTTTTGTTTAATAAATGTATGAAAGAGGGGAAGGTACCTAGGGATTGGCAGAGAGCATGTATAGTTCCTTTATATAAAGGGAAGGGGGATAAAAGAGATTGCAAGAATTATAGGGGAATAAGTTTACTGAGTGTACCAGGTAAAGTGTATGGCAGGGTTATTATTGAAAGAATTAGAGGTAAGACAGGGAGTAGGATTGCAGATGAGGAAGGAGGCTTTAGAGTGGGTAGGGGATGTGTAGATCAAGTGTTTACAGTGAAGCATATATGAGAACAGTATTTAGATAAAGGTAGAGAAGTTTTCATTGCATTTATGGATTTAGAAAAGGCATATGATAGAGTGGATAGGGGAGCAATGTGGCAAATGTTGCAAGTGTATGGAATAGGTAGTAAGTTACTGAAGGCTGTAAAGAGTTTTTATGAGGATAGTGAGGCTCAGGTTTGGGTGAGTAGGAGAGAGGGAGATTACTTCCTGGTAAAAGTAGGTCTTAGACAGGGATGTGGAATGTCACCATGGTTGTTTAATATATTTATAGATGGGGTTGTAAAAGAAGTAAATGCTAGGGTGTTGGGGAGAGGGTGTGGATTAAATTATGGGGAATTAAATGCAAAATGGGAGTTGACACAGTTACTTTTGCTGATGATACTGTGCTTATGGGAGATTCTAAAGAAAAGTTGCAAAGGTTAGTGGACGAGTTTGGGGGGTGTGTAAAGGTAGAAAGTTGAAAGTGAACATAGATAAGAGTAAGGTGATGAGGGTATCAAACGATTTAAATAAAGAAAAATTGGATATCACATTGGAGAGAGGGATTATGGAAGAAGTAAATGTTTTCAGATATTTGGGAGTTGACGTGTCAGCGGATGGGTTTATGAAGGATGTTAAACATAGAATTGATGAAGGAAAAAAGGTGAGTGGTGCGTTGAGGTATCTGTGGAGACAAAAAACGTTATCCATGGAGGCAAAGAAGGGTATGTACGAAAGTATAGTGGTACCAACACTCTTATATGGGTGTGAAGCATGGGTTGCAAATGCTACAGCGAAGAGGAGGCTGGAGGCAGTAAAGATGTCTTTTCTAAGGGCAATGTGTGGTGTAAATATTATGCAGAAAATTCGGAATGTGGAAATTAAGAGAAGTTGTGGAGTTACTAAAAGTATTTGTAAGAGGGCTGAAGAGGGGTTGTTGAGGTGGTTTGGTCATTTAGAGAGAATGGATCAAATTAGAATGACTTGGAGAGCATATAAATCTGTAGAGGAAGGAAGGCGGGGTAGGGGTCGTCCTAGAAAAGGTTGGAGGGAGGGGGTAAAGGAAGTTTTGTGGGCGAGGGGCTTGGACTTCCAGCAAGCATGTGTGAGCGTGTTAGATAGAAGTAAATGGAGACGAATGGTTTTTGGGACCTGACGAGCTGTTGGAGTGTGAGCAGGGTAACATTTTGTGAAGGGATTCATTGAAACCAGTTAATTGATTTAGTTGGACTTGAGTCCTGGAAATAGGAAGTACAATGCCTGCACTTTAAAGGAGGGGTCTGGGATAGTGACAGCTGGGAGGGACTATTCCCAGCTGTCGTATCTGAGCGCCTCTGCAAAGACAGTGATTATGTATGAGTGTGGTGAAATTGTTGAATGATGATGAAAGTATTTTCTTTTTGGGGAATTTCTTTCTTTATGGGTCACCCTGCCTCGGTGGGAGACGGCCGACTTGTTGAAAAAAAAAAAATATATATATATATATATATATATATATATATATATATATATATATATATAAATAATATAATATATATATAAATATATATTATATATATATATATATATATATATATATATATATATATATATATATATATATATATATATATATATATATATATACACTATATATATATATATATATATATATATATATATATATATATACATATATATATATATATATATATATATATATATATATATATATATATATATATATATATATATATATATATATAAATACACACACACCCATATATATATATATATATATAAATATATATATATATATATATATATATATATATATATATATATATATATATATATATTCCGATTTCTTTGCTGTTCTAATATGTTATACTGCCTCACCTTCATTGGAGAGCCCTCTAGGATGCCACTCTCGAGGATGCAATCCTCTAGGATGCCACCCTACAGGATGCAATCCTCTAGGATGCCACCCTCCAGGATGCAATCCTCTAGGATGCCACCCTCCAGGATGCAATCCTCTAGGATGCCACCCTCCAGGATGCCACCCTCCAGGATGCAATCCTCTAGGATGCCACCCTCCAGGATGCAATCCTCTAGGACGCCACCCTCCAGGATGCAATCCTCTAGGATGCCACCCTCCAGGATGCAATCCTCTAGGATGCCAAACTCCAGGATGCAATCCTCTAGATGCCACTCAGGATGCAATCCTCTAGGATGCCCACTCCAGGATGCAACTAATCCCTCAGAATGCAATCCTCTAGGATGCCACACTCCAGGATCAATCCTCTAGATGCACCCTCCAGATGCAATCATCAAGGTGCCACCCTCAAGGATGCAATCCTCTAGGTGCCACCCTCCAAGATGCAATCCTCTAGGATGCCACCCTCCAGGATGCAATCCTCAAGGATGCCACCCTCCAGAATGCAATCCTCTAGGATGCCAACCTCCAGGATGCAATCCTCTACGATGCAATCTTCTAGGATGCCACCCTCAAGGATGAAATCCTCTAGGTGCCACCCTCCAGGATGCAATCCTCTAGGATGCCACCCTCCAGAATGCAATCCTCAAGGATGTACCTCCAGAATGCAACCTCTAGGATGCACCCAGGTGCCACCAGGATGAATCTCTAGGTGCCACCTCCAGGATGCAATCCTCTAGGATGCCACCCTCCAGGATGCAATCTCTAGGATGCCACCTCAGGATGCAATCCTCTAGGTGCCACCTCAGGATGCAATCCTCAGGATGCACCTCCAGGATGCACTCTCTAGATGCCACCTCAGAATGCAACTCAGGATCACCTCCAGGATGCCACCTCCAGGATGCAATCCTAGATGCAACTCAGGATGCACCTCAGGATGCAATCCTTAGGATGCCACCCTCCAGATGCAATCCTCTAGGATGCACCTCAGGATGCAATCTCAGGTGCCACCCTCAGGATGCAATCCTCTAGTGCCACCTCCAGGATGCAATCCCCTAGGATGCCACCCTCCAGGATGCAATCCTCAAAGGATGCAACCTCCAGATGCAATCTCTAGGATGCCACCTCCAGGATCAATCTCTAGATGCACTCAGGATGCCACCTCAGGATGAATCCTCTAGGTGCCACCCTCTAGGATGCAATCCTCTAGGATGCCACCTCCAGAAGCAATCCTCAGATGCACTTCAGGATGCACCTCAGGATGCAATCCTCCCAGGATGCCTATCCCTCTAGATGCAACCTTAGATGCACCCTCCAGGATGCAATCCTCTAGGATGCCACCCTCCAGATGCAATCCTCCCTCAGGATGCCAACCTCCAGGATGCAATCCTCTAGATGCAATCTCTAGGATGCCCCTCAGGATGCAATCCTAGATGCCACCTCCAGGATGCAATCCTCAGATGCATCTTCACCTAGGATGCACCCTAGGATGCAATCCTCAGGTGCCCACCCCTCCAGGATGCAATCCTCTAGTGCCACCCTCAGGATGCATCCTCTAGGATGCACCCTCCAGGATGCAATCCTCTAGGATGCCACCTCAGATCACTCCGATGCAATCTCTAGGATGCCACCCTCAGGATGAATCCTCTAGATGCCACCCTCCAGGATGCAATCCTCTAGGATGCCACCCTCAGGATGCAATCCTCTAGTGACCCCAGATGACTTCTAGGATGCCACTCAGGATGCAATCCTCTAGGATGCAACTCCAGGATGCATCTCCAGGATGCACTCCAGGATGCAATCCCTCAGGATCCACCCTCCAGGATGCAATCCTCAGGATGCAATCCTCAGGATCAATCTTCTAGGATGCCACCCTCAGGATGCAATCTCTAGGTGCACCCTCCAGGATAACTTTGATGCCCTCCAGGATGCAATCTCTAGGATGCCACCTCCAGGATGCAACTCAGATGCCACCTAGGTCATCTGGATGCCACCTCGGATGCATCCTCTAGGTGCCACCTCCAGATGCAATCCTCTAGGATGCCACCCTCCAGGATGCAATCCTCTAGGATGCCACTCCAGATGAATCTCAGGATGCCACCCTCCAGGATGCAATCCTCTAGGATGCCACCCTCAGGATGCAATCCCCTAGATGCCACCCTCAGGATGCAATCCTTAGGATGCCACCCTCCAGGATGCAATCCTCTAGGATGCCAACTCCAAGGATGCAATCCTCTAGGATGCAATCCTCTAGGATGCACCTAGATGCCCTCCAGGTGCACCCTCCAGGATGCAATCCTCTAGGTGCCACCCTCCAGGATGCAATCCTCTAGGATGCCACCCTCCAGGATGCAATCCTCTAGGATGCCAAACCCAGGATGCATCCTCAGGATGCCACCCTCCAGGATGCAATCCTCTAGGATGCCACCCTCAGGATGCAATCCTCAGGATGAATCCAGAGCAATTCTCCAGGATGCACCCAGGATGCAATCCTCTAGGATGCCACCCTCCAGGATGCAATCCTCTAGGAGGCAATCACTCTAGGATGTCACCCTCCAGGATGCAATCCTCTAGTATGCCACCCTCCAGGATGCAATCCTCTAGGATGCCACCCTCCAGGATGCAATCCTCTAGGATGCCACCCTCCAGGATGCCAACCTCCAGGATGCAATCCTCTAGGATGCCAAACTCCAGGATGTAATTTCTAGGATGCCACCCTCCAGGATGCAATCCTCTAGGATGCCACCCTCCAGGATGCAATCCTCTAGGATGCCACCCTCCAGAATGCAATCCTCTAGGATGCCACACTCCAGGATGCAATCCTCTAGGATGCCACCCTCCAGGATGCAATCCTCTAGGATGCCACCCTCCAGGGTGCAATCCTCTAGGTTCCATCCTCCAGGGTGCAATCCTCTAGGTGCCACCCTAGGATGCCTCCTTACAGGATGCCACCACCTCCAGGATGCCACACTCCAGCAGGATGCCACCCATAACGGCTTATTAACATACAGGTAGGCTGGTTACTTCAATGGGAGCGGTAATCCCGTATTATTATTATAATCAAATAGAAGCGCTAAACCACAGGGGTTATACAGCGCGGTAATCCCGTAAGGGCTTTTGTAATGGGAAGCAATCAGATTCGATCCGAGAAAGTGAGGGTAGCTCCAATTCTTATGATCAAGAGCCCTCGCCAACATGAAGGAACATTCCTTGAAAGGGTGTCAGCTTAAGTGACAATAACTCCAACACCTGCTAACAATTTCTTAATGAATTCTACCTTCAGACGACTCAGCATTCATTTCTGACCAGCATTTTGTGTACCCAGTAAGATATTTGTTGTAAAAGCGCTTACAGGTCTCATCTTATTTCGTATACCTAATAAATATAAGTGATTAGAAAGGGAATGAGAAATAGTTTATATACAAATATTTTGTTCATTGATGAATGGAGTAGAACATAAACATCAGGTTGTGACGTCCATTCTCGTCTCCACCACACTTGTTTTTTTCCCATCTTCCTGCTCTCTCTGGTGTCCTCTCGGTTATGGAGGCAGCAGGAGCAAGCACTGGGAGGAACACAAGATACATGATGGAAGGCGTTGGTGCTAGGGTCATCAGAGGACCAGACTGGAAGTGGGGAAAACAGGTAGGCTTGTCTCTGCTTTGTGGTACCTCTTATCAACTGAGTTGAAGTTTCATGTGTAAAACATTATTGGTTATGGGTGTGAGGTTAGAAGAATGCAATTGCAAGAGTTTGTAGAGCCCTCATTAAGCTACTAAGTGGTTTGTATGGGTAGAGAATCAGAATATTACATTAAAAAAAAAAAAAAAAAAGAGTTCAACAAGGACCCCCAATGGAAATGTCACTGTTTGATTATTTTGGGGTTATCCTAGGTAATTTTCACACATGTTGCTATGTATGATAATTTGTGTAACTGTATTTGTGTGCCTGTACCTAGATGAACTTGCTAACAATATATGTTGGTTTTGTAAGACTGTTTCAGATTATAGGACAGTGCTTCTTAATCTATTTGTCAGTATTGTATGATTTTTTGAGCTACCAAGTACAATAAAGGACTGTGCAGCATAAGATGAGAGATAATATTTTGTTTGGATTTTTAACCCAGAGGATTAGCCACCCAGGATAATCGAAGAAAGTCAATGTCATCAAGGGCTCTGGTGGTCTGGTGGCTAAAGCTCTCACTTCACACGGCGAGGGCCTGGGTTCGATTCCCAGCCAGGGCAGAAACATTGGGCGTGTTTCTTTACACCTGTTGTCTATGTTTCCCATCAGTAAAATGGGTACCTGGGTGTTAGTCGACTGGTGTGAGTCGCATCCTAGGACACTGACCTAATCTGCCCGAAATGCTCAGCATAACAAGGGACTTTCTATATAGTAGTATGTCACTGATGTCAGCTAGGCCTGTATACCATGTACATGTACTTGTAGTAAATAAAGATATTATTATTATTATAATGTCTGTCTTATTTCTATTGAGATCCTTCAGTCTGGTCCCTCAGGATGCAACCCACACTAGTTGACTAACACCCAGCTACCTACTTGCTAGGTAAACGGGGACAGCAGGTATAAGGAAACACGTCCAATGTTTCTACCTGGAGGATGTTCTGGGGGGGTCAATGCCCCCATGGCCTGGTCTATGACCAGGCCTTGCATATGTACTGTAAATGTTGAATGTTGGACATATTTAAAGACTGTTAATGATAATTTTCTGCAGGATGGTGGTGAAGGGCATGTGGGGACTGTGAGGAATTTTGAATCTCCTGAGGAAGTAGTGGTTGTTTGGGATAATGGAACAGCCGCTAATTACCGTTGTGCTGGTGCTTATGACCTCCGAGTTTTAGATTCTGCTCCGACTGGTGAGGACTACTGTATTTTCTATTTGTAAATTTTTATGAGTTACCAGAACCTCTGGGAATTCGCATACCTTTGTTATATGATCATGGTTTTTAGGACCACACATTCATACTCTGACCAAAACAACTTTTATATACAATTTATAAACAATCAAGACTCAGGAAATCATAATGACACGATTGCAAACAAACCATACCACGGGTGGGGTTTGAACCCGCGCTTACGCGTGGCTTACCCGACGGTCTGGAGTTTTGACTCTCTTTGACCGCGGGTTCGAACCCCACCCGTGGTATGGTTTTATAAACAATCAACTTTCACTTATTTGGTGTCCTCTTGCTCTAATGTGGCTAAAAGGAAAGTTATTTGTTATACAGTATATTATGAACTGAGGACTAATGGATAATTGAATTTTCTTTGATTTTCTGATAAAATGAACTTAAAAAACTTATATACATACACATTCCGTACAGGAATTTTGTATTACAGTATTTAATTGCAGATATAAAATGACTAATGCACGTAGATTCCTCTGTATATTCTGTATTTTATTTTCTTCCCTCTGTACAACTGAAGTAGCTTTATATACCTATAATAAACTTATTTATACTGAATTAAATCCTGAAATATATTTTTAGATTTTGTTAAGAACACATTGACAGATGCCTCTTGGCTTTATCTTGTATTAAAAAGCTTCACACTTAATCAGATTGAATTTTTTCAGGAGTGAAGCATGAGGGCACAATGTGTGATACTTGTAGACAGCAACCAATATTTGGTATACGATGGAAATGTGCAGAATGCAGCAATTATGACCTATGTTCTGTGTGTTATCACAGTGACAAGCACAATCCTAGACATCGTTTCTATCGCATTACTACAATTGGGTGTGAAAGGTAAGGTTTTATCTTTCTTAACATTTGGTACTTTTATTTTTCATCTGTTTCTGTCATGAGACATGATATTGAAGATGTAAAAGCAATTTAACAATGCTAATATACTGTACATCCTTAATGCTGTATTTCAAAATTTAGTATGGTGGCAACCAAGAAATGCAAAGGGCCAAAGTAATACGGGGTCTACACTTGATATGAAGATTGTGTAATCTGTAGTCAATTGATACTCCTGCAACTGGTTTTTCTTGCTTTGAAAGTTCGGTGTTGCCATTTAAGTTTTGGAACTCCTTAACTAAATAAAAGAATGTAATGTAAGTTAAATGGTATTGTTAAACTTTAGATTAATTTTATAAAAGTGCTTTTTCAAGTATTCTTAAAAAAAAAAAAATAGTGCAAAATGAGTTTGTAATTAAATTGTATGTACAGTCTTTGTAAACAGAAAAGCTTGCCATAAAAAATAGAAAATGATGAATAAAACACACTTAATTACCTTTATTAGGCAACTTAGAAAATACAAAATATTAATAGCTGGTCATTTGACATTTTGCTTTCATTTTGTTGTTAATTCTTTGTTTGGTACATGATCAGTGGCAAACTTTTTTTTTATTAGTCCAAGAATTTTTTGGAGACTGTATATACAGCTCATTCTATTCTCTCAGTATATAATGTTTTCATGTAGCTTTACTTTGTATATGCAGTATTGTTGATTTGTTGTCTACTATTGAAGATTACTGGAATTTACTATCCACAGAGTGTTACTTGAACCTCGGCGTAAAAGTAAAAAAATTGGCATCCGTGGTATCTTTCCTGGTGCTAGAGTAGTAAGAGGAGTAGATTGGCAGTGGGAAGACCAAGATGGAGGTAATGGGAGACGCGGTAAAGTCTCAGAGATTCAAGATTGGTCTGCAGCTTCACCAAGATCGGCTGCCTATGTCATCTGGGATAATGGTGCCAAAAACTTGTACAGGGTTGGCTTTGAAGGCATGGTAAGATGTCACCACTTTAATGAGGCATAGCAACATTTAACATTGTATAGAAAATATTTTGAAGTCTTCCTTTGAAAATCTCAAATATTTTTCTCCCTATGAAGTTAAATGTGAAGATGTCAAAGGCTGTAGTTATGATTAACCTCAGATATGCTGTTGGAGTGTGAGCAGGGTAATATTTTGTGAAGGGATTCAGGAAAAACGGTTAGCCAGACTTGAGTCCTGGAGGTGGGAAGTACAATCCCTGCACTCTAAAGGAAGGGTATGGGATATTTGTTGTTTAGAGTGACATCTAAACTGTTGTATCTGTGCACCTCTGGCAAGGCAGTGATAGTGTGAATGATGGTGAATTTTTTTTTTTTTTTTGGTCACCCTGCCTCAGTGGGAGATGGCCATAATTTTGTCTCAATTGTAATTTTATAATTCCTTAACTAGGTGAATATCTAGTTTCCTTATTGATATATGCAACTTTGTAACAAACTGACACATGTTAACCAAAGACACATGGACAAAGTAGCCCTTTTATATAACAACGTTCAGCTCTTGGTGTAGCTTGTCAAGGACAGTCTGTAAGCAGAACCATGGTGTTAGCCAACAATTGGAAATTCAGAGATACTTTAAGAGGGAAAAGTATACATATAGTACAGTAGGGCCCCACTTATTTGGCAGGTTAGGTTCCAGGCTATCGCCGGAAAGCGGACAGCGCCGGAAAGCTGACATCGCCAGAAAGCAGTACGCCATTTTTTCTACTTATAAATGCATATAAATGCCAAACAACAAGTTTACACTTACTTATATTAAGTTAGTAATAGAGCTAGGCATTAAAAAACAATAAAAGGTAAAATACATACACAGTACATTCATTACTTACCTTAAAATATTTGTAGTTTTATTAATGTAGGGCGAGAGGTGAATAGTACTTATTTGTAGGAAGTCAGGTGTAGGTAGCCCTGGCTCCCCCTCCCAAACTTAATAGTATACGATATTTAAAGCAGCCCAGAGATAAAATACACATACAGTACACTCATTATTTACCTTAAAATATGTGTAGTCTTAATGTTGGATGAGAGGTGAGTAGGTGGGCTACACCTACTGGCTACCTACACTGTGGCTCAGAGCCATATTATTACCATCGACATGCCTTGTTCACTGAATTTAATCGTTTCTAACAACTACCTTTAGATGCCATCATAAACGAAGGGAAAAGTAATGAATAATTAATTCATGCCTAGTATTGTAAATAAAAGTGGAGTGTTAAATGGAGTGACTAGGCCAAACACAGATTCATACACGTTTTCTCTGGTGCTGGACCAAAGAAAACGTAATGTTTTCCCTCCGCCTGGCTACCACACCTCCATAGCATATAAACATAGCATGTTTATATGCTATGTAACGTGTTTCTTATATAATTTTGGAGAAAATATCGTCGATGGATTAATGAAAATGTCTATATTAATGTAAAATAAGACATTTAATGTGCCCAAGAGTGATCATTATTACAAACTATTAGTACAGTGGACCCCCGAGTTTCGGTCATAATTCATTCCAGAAGGCTGCTCAAGTGCCATTACCGAACGAATTTACTCCCTTAAGGAATAATGTCAAGTAGGTTAGTCCATTTCAGACCCCCAAAAATACACTTACAAAAGCACTTACAATATTACACTTACATAATTGTTCGATTTCCAAGGTGACCGAAACTCGGGGGTCCACTGTATTACGTAATGTTTTCCCTCTGCTTGGCTACCACACCTCCATACCATATAAACATGGCATGTTTATACGCTATGTAATGTGTTTCTTATATAATTTTGAAGAAAATATCATAGATGGATTAATGAAAATGTCTATATTAACGTAAAATTAGACATTTAATGTGCCCAAGAGCGATTATTATTACGTACTATTAGTATTACTATGGTGTTAAGACTAAAGGGACACTCTTAGTGATTTTAATATGTACCTGCATGCCAGCACAGTGTGTAAGTATATTTAGGTACAGGTACACAAGTATGTACAGTGGACCCTCGCTATTCGAACACTCCAAACTCGCCCTTTTATGTAAGTTTATTATTGTAAGTGCTTTTATAAGTGTATTTTTGGGGGTCTGAAACGGACTAATCTAATTTACCTCATTCCTTATGGGAATAAATTTGTTTGGTAAAAGCACTTGAACAGCATTCTGGAATGAAGAATGTTCGAAAGTCGGGGGTCCACTGTACAGTGGACCCCCGAGTTTCGTACACCCCGGAAATCGTACAATTATGTAAGTATAATATTGTAAGTGCTTGTGGAAGTGTATTTTTGGGGGTCTGAAATAGACTAATGGCACTTGAGCAGGATTCTGGAATGAAGTTTTTACGATACTCGGGGGTCCACTGTATTATTATCAGAGCACATATACATGTAACTTTAAAACACTTGAAATTTTGGGAAGTTTCCAGACATAATAGAGAGATGTGCTCACGGAGAATGTAAACAAACCGGGTGGCGTGCGCGTATTAGAAAGACGGGTTGCCGTAAAGTGAGTTTTGGTCATACTAATTTGAAATCGACGTATTAGTGGAATGCCGTAAGGCAAAACGCCGTAAAGTGGGGCCCTACTGTATCCAAATCCCCCTACCATAGGCTAGCACAGTGGTCCCTTGAGTTATGATGGTCTAGAGTTATAATAATTTTGAGTTATGATTTGATTGAGTTATGATTTAGTTTTGAGTTGTGATGAAATACAGTGGACCCCGTTTTTGTGATTTTTTCGTTCCAGAATGCTGTTCAAGTGCCATTACCAAACAAATTTATTCCCATAAGGAATAATGTAAAGTAGACTAGTCCTTTTAGACCCCAAAAATACACTTTTAAAAGCATTTAAAAAAATACACTTACATAAAAGGGCGAGTTTCGAGCAGGACGAACACCGGGGGTCCACTGTACTTGAAAATACAACATGCATATATTGATCGGTAGGCTTGTGTGAGTGTGATAGATTGGAATGATTGGAGATCAGTAATTTTTATGACTTGATGTCCTATTGGTAGCATGAAGGGATTCAGGGAAACAGGCTAGCCAGACTTTAATTCACTCCTCCTTCAAAGTGCCTGAACTTTGAAGGAGGGGTGAGGATGATATATGTAGTTCAGAGGGTCATTTGATTTGTAATGTCTGCTCCCTTCTGGTGATTTTATTTTTTGTTTCTCCAACCTTCATTAGTAGGAGATGGCCAGTGTGCTTAAAAATTATTTGAGCATTCCAAGATTGCATATAAAAAAATGACATATATATATTGCAAGGTACAAGTACGTAGGTCTTTTTGCTTTCTTTTATCACGATTAATTATACTAATGTTGTTCTGTCCATGTTTGAATTTCATTTAAGAAATTGTAGTATAAAGTATATTGTATTTGTAGTCCTCAATATCTCAAACATCTGCTTGCATATTTGCACACCAATTCTTATTGCTGCAGTACAATCTCTTTTAATTTTATATATCTTCACTGTTGTATAGTATATTGGTATTTTTACATTATAATTTCAGGCTGATCTAAAAGTAGTAAACGATGCAAAGGGGGGAACTGTGTATCGGGACCATCTTCCCATGCTTGGCGAGCAAAACCCGGGCCGCTCAGGTCCTCATGGGCTGGCCATTGGAGACCAAGTAAGTGTAAGAATTGTTCCATGGCTGCTCTTGTCTTGTTTTAGTTTTTAATTAATTTAAATGTGCATGTGTAGCAATGGAAAGAAACATAAGGAGAAGTTTTGAGGAAATCTTTCTTACCCATTGAAACTTTCTAAGTAAAATACAGTAGCTGTTGTATGGGGATGCCTTGTCACTTTTTCCTATTCACTGTGTTTTTAAATTTATTATTTCCTGATTCACATTTTGCCTCCTCTATAGCTAATATTAAATTGTTTTAGGGTTCATTTTGCTAACTCCCTAACCATATATTTTTGAGTTTACAGTACTATTCATTGTTAATAGGGAAACTATTTTTAGACATTGTCAGTACATCTTCATAAAGCTTTGAATACACATGCATATAATTTGTGTAATATATGGTGATTAAGGTGATGTTTTAATGTATTTTTTTATGGAAGTGATATTTTTATGAATCTGCTACAAACTTTAATTATTAAAGAGTTTTTTAAATTTCATCTTTAATCTAATATTCTTTAACTAGAACAGGATTTCATTCAACCAGGCTCTTTATATGAAGTGCTTGAGTTATGCCTTTTTCTTAGTCCATCTCATAACTTGCCTTTTTAAATTATTTTAAAAATTTGGTCACCTGCCATTATCTAGAAATATGGAACATTTAGTAACAATGCTCATAATTTATGGTTTCAACGTGTGTATTCTTTTCTTTTTTTAGCTTATAAATAGTGCAGTTCCCATTTTTTTTTTATTGTAGAAATAAGCATGCAAGACAAATTGAAAAGAGGGGGGAAAGTGATAAAAATTAATATAAATACAGTGGACCCCCGAGTAACGTAAAAACTTCATTCCAGAAGCTTGCTCAAATGCCATTACCGAATGAATTTACTCCCTTAAGGAATAATGTCACGTAGGTTAGTCTATTTCAGACCCCCAAAAATACTCTGTACTACAGTGGACCCCCGCCTAACGAACACCCCGTAAATCGTACAATTATTTAAGTATAATATTGTAAGTGCTTTTGTAAGTGTATTTTTGGGGGTCTGAAATGGACTAACCTACTTGACATTATTTCTTAAGGGAGTAAATTCGTTCGGTAATGGCACTTGAGCAGGCTTCTGGAATGAATTTTGTTCGTTACTCGGGGGTCCACTGTATTGTGATTCATGAAATACAATTTATTATTTAATGACAAGTAGCAGATTATCCAACAAGAATAAGAACACATAATACCATGACTGGAACAATACACAAATAACTCGCACATAGGAGACTAAAACTTATGACAATGTTTTGGTCCAACTTGGACCATTAACCCTTTCAGGGTTGCAAAATTAAAAAAAGTTTTTTTTTTTTCCTTATGAAATGGTAGAGAATCTTTTTTCCGAAAGTAATGAAACCAAAAGTACGAAATTTGATGGAAAACTTACGGAATTATGCTCTTGGAAAGTTAGTAGTCTCAGCAGTATTTACACATTGGTGATTTTGCCCACTTTGCGCCCTATTTTTGGCCAATTCCATTGTTCCAGTTGACCAAACTCATAGTTATTTCGCTAGTATTCCTTCTATTCTGTCGATTGAGTACAAGAAAATGCCCATTTACCTATTAACCACTTTCCAATAAAGCAATCAGAAATTTGGCCAATTTCACACAAAATTCAAAGGTTTCCAATTTAAAAATAGGGTCCAGAATAAGCAATGTAGACATTCCTGGCACTAAAAAACATTTCCTCTGTACTTAGTCACATCTCCAGGCCTCTCTTATATTATGCTTGCTTTCCATTTTGAATTTTTATTCACACATATTAGACTGGCCAGTTGGATGCGTATTGGACAAGTGTACTCTGGAATATCGTCAAAAATCGAACATTTCTGCTACTTTGAGCTCAATTTCAAGCAACTTTCAGTGCTGAAACTACAGTGGACCCCCGGATTACGTTGGTGTTGGATAGCGATAAATTCGGAAGACGATACATTTTTCCGTAAAAATAATGGTTCGGTAAACGATGATCCGCTTGGAAAACGCTATTCGTCTTGGACACGTACACGTGCCTTCGAACGGCACAACGCTCCATCCAGCGAGTGAGCGCCACCCACACATTCATACCATAAATTTTGTCATTTTTCCACTGTTTTTAGTGCCTGCAACTGCTAAATAAGCCACCATGGGTCCAAAGAAAGCTCCTAGTGCCAGCCCTGTGGCAAGGAAAATGAGAAATACAGTGGACCCTTGGTTAACGAAAAAAATTCATTGCAGAAGCCTGCTCAAGTGCCATTACCGAACGAATTTACGTCCTTAAGAAATAATGTCATGTAGGTTAGTCTATTTCAGACCCCCAAAACTACACTTCCACAAGAACTTACAAAATTATACTTTACATAATTGCACGATTTCCGGGGTATTCGTTAACCGAGGGTCCACTGTACGGTAGAACTGAAGAAGGAGATCATTGCAAAATATGAAAGTGGAGTGCGTGTCGCTGAGCTGGCCAGGCTCTATGGCAAACTCTATTCAACCATCGGTACCATTGTGGCCAAGGCAAATCAAATCAAGAATGCTGTTGTTGCAAAAGGTGCAAATATGATCACAAAACAGAGATCACAAGTGCTGGAAGATGTGGAAACTTTGTTGTTGGTGTGGATCAATGAGAAACAATTAGCAGGAGATAGTGTTACGCAGGCAATACTAATTTCTGAAAAAGCAAGGCAGTTGCACGATGATCTCGTCAAGAAAATGCCTGTAACGAGTGCTGAAGTGAGCGAATTTAAAGCCAGCAGAGGCTGGTTTGACAGATTTAAGAAGCGTAGTGGCATACATAGTGTGATAAGGCATGGTGAGGCAGCCAGTACTGACAAAAGTGCGGCTGAAAAGTATGTGGAGGAATTTCAAAGCTATGTAAAGGCTGAAGGATTTAAACCAAAAAAAGTGTTTAATTGTGATGAAACAGGCCTGTTTTTGGAAGAAAATGCCAAACAGGACCTTCATTATACAGGAGGAAAAGGCACTGCCAGGACACAAGCCTATGAAAGACAGGCTAACTCTTATGTTGTGTAGTAATGCTAGCAGGGATTTTAAAGTGAAGCCTTTACTGGTGTATCACTCTGAAAATCCCCGAGCTTTTAAGAAATGCAGTGTCGCCAAGACTAATTTGTGTGTGATGTGGAAGTCTAATAGTAAGGCATAGGTCACTAGGGAAATTTTCTTTGATTGGTTCCATGAAGTGTTTGGCCCCAGTGTGAAGAAATATCTCGAGGAAAATAATTTGGGCCTCAAGTGCCTCCTGATAATGGACAATGCTCCTGGTCATCCTCCAGACTTGGAAGAGCAAATTGTGGAGGAGTTTAAGTTCATCACAGTGAAGTTCTTGCCCCATAATACCACTCCTCTCCTCCAGCCCATGGACCAGCAGGTCATTTCAAACTTTAAAAAACTCTACACCAAAGCAATGTTTCAAAAGTGCTTTGAGGTGACCTCAGACACTTATTTGACCCTAAAAGACTTTTGGAAAGATCATTTCACTACCCTGCATTGCGTAAACCTTATAGGTAAGGCTTGGGAGGGAGTGACTACCAGGACTTTGAATTCTGCCTGGAGAAAATTATGGCCAGACTGTGTCCCAGAGAGGGATTTTGAAGGTTTTGGGGATGAGCCTCAGAACCCTGAGCCTGAGCCTGTTGTGGAAACAATTGTGGCACTGGGAAAGTCCATGGGGTTGGATGTTAGTACCGAGGATGTGGAAGAGTTGGTGGAGGAGAACAATGAAGAGATAACCACTGAAGATCTGCAAGAGCTTCATCTGCAACAGACCACAGTTCAGGAAAATGGTCTAGAGGAGGAGGAACAGAGATGGAAGACGGTGCCTTCTTCAAGGATTAGGGAGATCTGTGCCAAATGGACTGATGTGCAAGGCTTTATGGATGATTTTCAACCTAACAAAGCTCTTGCAGGCCGTGCTGGCAACATGTACAATGACAATGTGGTGTCCCATTTCAGGGATGTTTTAAAGAAATGCCAGACACAGAGCTCCCTGGACAGATTTTTTGTGAGAGAGGGTTCCAGTGACTCTCAAGCTGGTCCTAGTGGCATTAAAAGAAAAAGGCCAGTAACCCCAGAAAAGAACTTGGTACCTGCAGTGTTAATGGAAGGGGATTCCCCTTCCAAACACTAGCATACTACTTCTTCCTCCCCCCTCCTTCCATCTTCCACACATCAACAACTCTTCAATAAAGGTAAGTGTTCAGTTACTACACTGTTGTATGTATTATAGTTTTATTTTTATTTATTAACACATCGGCCGATTCCCACCAAGGCAGGGTGGCCCGAAAAAGAAAAACTTTCATCATCATTCACTCCATTACTGTCTTGCCAGAGGGGTGCTTTACACTACAGTTATAAAACTGCAACATTAACACCCCTCCTTCAGAGTGCAGACACTGTACTTCCCATCTCCAGGACTCAAGTCCGGCCTGCCGGTTTCCCTGAATCCCTTCATAAATGTTACTTTGTTCACACTCCAACAGCACGTCAAGTATTAAAAACCATTTGTCTCCATTCACTCCTATCAAATACGCTCACACATGCTTGCTGGAAGTCCAAGCCCCTCGCACACAAAACCACCTTTACCCCCTCCCTCCAACCTTTCCTAGGCTGACCCCTACCCCGCCTTCCCTCCACTACAGATTTATACACTCTTGAAGTCATTCTGTCTCGTTTCATTCTCTCTGCATGTCCGAACCACCTCAACAACCCCTCCTCAGCTCTGGATAATAGTTTTGGTAATCCCGCACCTCCTTCTAATTTCCAAACTCCGAATTCTCTGCATTATATTCACACCACACATTGACCTCAGACATGACATCTCCATTGCCTCCAGCCTTCCTCTCGTTGCAACATTCATCACCCATGCTTCACACCCATATAAGAGTGTTGGTATAACTATACTCTCATACATTCCCCTCTTTACTTCCTTGGACAAAGTTCTTTGTCTCCACAGACTCCGAAGTGTTCCACTCACCCTTTTTCCCTCATCAATTCTATGATTCATCTCATCCTTCATAGACCCATCTGCTCACATGTTCACTCCCAAATATCTGAATACATTCACCTCCTCCATACTCTCCTTCCAATCTGATATCCAATCTTTCGTCACCTAATCTTTTTGTTATCCTCTCATCACCTTACTCTTTCCTATATTCACTTTCAATTTTCTTCTTTTACACACCCTACCAACCTCTACACACCCTACCAACCTCTGCAACTTAGTTGTAATTTATATACAGTGGACCCCCGGCTAACGAACAAAATTCATTCCAGAAGCCTGCTCAAGTGCCATTACCGAATGAATTTACTTCCTTAAGAAATAATGTCATGTAAGTTAGTCTATTTCAGACCCCCAAAAATACACGTCCACAAGCACTTACAATATTATACTTACATGATTGTACGATTTCCCGGGACTTGTCTGGAATGTAACATGGAGCTGGAGGATTAATTGAATTTCCATTATTTCTTATGGGGAAAATAGATTCGGATTACATTATTTTGGTTTAAGTTAAGCCCTCTGGAACGGATTGATCACGTAATCCGGGGGTTCACTGTAGTTGTATTTGCGATTTATTGGTCTCATTTGATAGAATGGAAGATATATTACAGAAATAGAGATGATTTTGGTTGGTTTTAGTACTGGAAATGGCTTGAAACTGAACTCAAATTAGCGGAAATGTTAAATTTTTGCCAATGTTCAAGAGTAAACAAATGACCTCACACATCTAATACGCGCCAGCTGGTGGGTCTGATATACATTCACAAATGTGGTGATATTATTTATACAATTATTACAATATTGCATAACAGTAAATCTTCCATTTTTTAGTTTGAATAAAAATTCAAAATGGAATTCATTTGTAAAGCTTGAAAATGTAACTAATGAACAGAGGAAATGTTAGTTTAGTGCCAGGAATGCCTGCATTGTTTATTCTGGACCCTATTTTGAAATTGGAATATTTTGAACTTTGCGTTAAAGGGGCCAAATTACCAATTTCCGATCACTTTATTTTGGTTGAAACAGTTGACAGGGCGATTTCTTGTGCTCTATCGATAGAATAGAAGTAATACTAGCGAAATAGCTAAGAATTTGGTCAACTGGAATAATGTAATTGGCTTAAAATGGGAGTCAAAGTCGGCAAAATCGCCGATGCTTAAATATCACTGACACATCAAAATTCGTGAGAGCATAATTTCGTCAATTTTCCATCAAATTTTATACTTTTTGTTTTATTACCTCCAGAAAAACATTCTCTACCATTTCATAAAAAAAATAACAAAATTTTTTTTTTTAAATTCTTGGACCCTGGCGCATACTGAAATTTAGCCTCTGGACCCTAAAAGGGTTAAATTGGAATTTATAGAATTTTGTGTAAAATTAGCCAAATTACCCACATCTGTGCACTTTATAGTGCACAGAAGTCAGTAATACATAGCATATTATTGACTGTTTTAGGTACATAGAAACTAAAAAAAAAAAAAAAAAAAGTTTATTCAATTAAGTAAATGAAATTGATGAGGATAACTACTGGTGATGAAATTATACGTTGTATTATAGTGATATTACTAGGCTATTTTGCCATTGAGTTAAACTTATGACAAAAAGATTTCCTCAATATTATTTCTCACTTTTTTAATATTGTGATTTTTTTTTTTTTACCAGATCTGTGATGAATGTAGTGTTTGTTTTTGTTTATTTTTGTATTTGTGTAATACAACTGTCATATAGTACTGTAATTACATCTACTCGGTAAAAATTTACTTACGTATCATATCTTAATGTTCCAGATAAAAGCTGGTACTCTAGTTGGGCTAGTGCAAATATATATCTTGATAAACATGTCTACTAGCCAGTATCTAATAACTTTTTTAAACAAGAACTTTTACCTCTCAAGTTATACACTGTTTAGAAATTGCTGCATCTGGTAAAACAAACGTAAATTAAAAAAATGCAAGCGTTTTATTACTCTGAGCTATTTCTCATCAAGGCTGTTGATAAAGATTGGCAGTTTTCCTTTCCAGTTAGTAACTAGCTTTAACCTATGTACATGCTAAATATGGTTAAAGTGTTGGAACCTGCTTCTGTTGATGTGGATACGTATATAATTAACCTTTTAATTAGACTTTTTCTCTTCCCATTATGAAAAGTCTTAATTAGTAACCAGTTTGACAAAAAATAATCACTTTTGGTCTTGTACTCAGTGCCTGCTCTGTATACAGAAAGGTTGTTGCATTAAGAGTTTCTATACATACAGTACTTGCATTCGTAGACTTTCCTACTGAGGCATCCCTTCCAAAGTTATTTCTTCAGCTTCTGATATTCAGTTTTTATACTTTTTGTATATATAATTTGTATGTGGTTCCTTCTTTTGGTCATTCAACCTTTGTTTGGAATTGGCCTCTTTCTTAATTTTTTCTACTTGTCATTTTGTTATTAGTTTAACTTACCTGTCGGGTCTGTCATTTATCATTGCCTAAGAAAATTAACAGATGGGTGCTGAAAATGTGAACCTAGAATTGTTTTTACAAGCACCCTACTATGAGATGCCTTGATAGATAACAGTATGTACCTTTACTTAAGTTCTGTAGATGAGTCTAGTTCCAGGCATCTCAGTAACCGGCTGTAAGCCTACTAGTGAGATGGCATTACTACTTCTTAAATATAATATTCTAACAGAGGAGATAGGCCAAGTACTCCATTATGCAGGTACCATGCAAATTTTGCACCTACCTGCATGTACAAGAAGGGTTGCATAGCACCTTCTGCCAAGTTTTCTTGTACGTTTTGTGTATCAGTTTTTTAGCATTTGCTTCTTTTTGTTTATTGTCCTCCTCACATTATTACAAATGCAAAATAACTAGAATAATGTAATTGTAATAATATGATGCTTATTTTGCACCAAAAATTCCACCCACTTTGAGGCTACTTTAAGAACATTCAGCATACAAAGTGAGAACATAATATTGTTTTCACTTTGTATGCTATATTATACTCAGCCTTCTTTATATTCTCAACTTAGAGCTCCTCTGAATTTTCTTCTTCTATTGAAAGACAATCCAATTTTTTTTGTGTATTTTACCAAACAATCTGCAAAGAGATTTACAATAAAATAATACAGTATATATCTGAAATTTGGGCACACTTGATATTTCCCTTGACATTTATATTACATTATCAATGACATTGTTATAGACACCTCATGTACAACCACTTATACACTTTTGTACATGCATTACAAAATGCTTTTTACAGCTCTTTCATTTCTCCTCTTATAAATCCTAACTATCAGAACATTCGCATTTCCAAGATTTTGCAGTTAAGGTGCAGCACTGCTTTCCTTATCTCTCCTAAAGTTTGCTGCTCTTTCATACATCATCTCAGGTTCTGCTTTACAAGTGACACCACACTGTGCATCATAATGGACACCATCATTTACTTATATACCTGGAGTTTACCTGGAGAGGGTTTCGGGTCAACGCCCCGTGGCTCGGTCTGAGACCAGGCCTCAAAGAGACCGAGCCACGGGCGTTGACCCCAAACCCTCTCCAGGTAAACTCCAGGTATATAAGTAAATGATGGTGTCCATTATGATGCACAGTGTGGTGTCAACAGTATATTTAGGATTTGGTTCGTAGTTATATGTATGCATTTTTCACATATTCCTTAGTCTCTGTGGTTAAGGAAAGTGTGTGTGTGTGTGTAGTGTACGTGTACGTGTGTACATTGTGTATACGTGTGTGTGCGTGTGTACGTGTGCATGTGTGTGAGTGTGAGTGTGTGTGTGTGTACTCACCTAATTGTATTCTCCTAATTGTGGTTGCAGGGGTCGATTCATAGCTCCTGGCCCTGCATCTTCACTGGTTACTACTAGGTCCACTCTCTCCCTGCCCATAAGCTTTATCATAACTCTTCTTAAACATATGTATAGATCCTGCCTCCACTACATCAGTCTCCAGACTGTTCCACTTCCTGACAACTCTTACTGAAGATGTACTTCTTAACATCCCTGTGACTCATCTGAGTTTTCAACTTCCAGTTGTGACCCCTGATTTGTTGTGTCACATCTCTGAAACATTCTGTCCCTATCCACTTTGTCAATTCCTCTTAGTATTTTATATGTCGTTATTATGTCCCCCTCTCCTGTCCTCCAGTGTTGTCAGGTTGAGTTCCCTTAGCCTTATCCTAGTCTTGTTGCAAACCTTTGCACTTTCTCTAATTTCTTTATGTATTTGACCAAATGTGGGTTCCATACTGGTGATGCTTACTCCAATATGAGCCTGATGTACACGGTGTACAGTGTCGTGAATGACCCCTTACTTAGATGTTGAAATGCTATTCTCAGGTTTGCTAGGTGCCCATATTCTGCAGCTGTTATTTGGTTCATGTGTGCCTCAGGAGATGTGCTCAGTATGATGCTCACCCCCAGGATCCTTTTCCTTGAGTGAGTTTTGCAGCCTCTGACCTCTTAGGCTGTACTCTGTCTGTGGTCTTCTTTGTCCTTCCTCAAGCTTTATAACTTTGCACTTGTTGGGGTTAAACTCCAGGAGCCATTTGTCGGACCAGGCTTGCAGCCTGTCCAGATCTCCTTGTGGGCTTACTTGATCCTCATCCACTTGTATTCTCCTCATTAACTTCACATTGTCTGTGAACAGGGACTCCTCTGAATCTATCACTTTCATCATGTCATTCACATATACAAGAAACAGCACTGGTCCTAGGCTGACCCTTATGAAACCCCACTTGACACATGCACCCTCTCTGACACCTCGTCTCATACTGTCACACGTTTCCTTCCTGTCAGGTATTCCCTGATTCATTGCAGTACTTTCCCTGCTATTCCTGCCTACTCCTCTAGTTTTTCAACCAGTCTCTTGTGTTGTACTATGTCAAAAACCTTCTTACAGTCCAAGAAGATGCAGTCTACCCATCCCTCTCTCTCTTATCTTACTTCAGTTACCTTGTCGTAGAACTAAAATAGGTTTGTGATGCAGAATTTTCCTTCCCTGAAACTGTGCTGGTTGTCATGTATGAGTTCATTCCTTTCTAGGTGCTCCACAATTCTTCTCATGATAATCTTCTCCATAACTTTACATACTGTACATGTCAGCGACACTGGTCTGTAATTTATATCAGCCTGTCTGTCTACTTTCTTAAAAATTGGGACTACATTACAGTTGCCCTGTTTCGATAGATTTATTGAAGATTGTTGTTAGTGACACACACATTGCCTCTGCTCCCTCTCTGAGGACCCAAGGAGAGAGATTTTCTGTGTAGATGTAGGTATGTGTGTAGATGTAGGTGTGTGCGTGTAGATGTAGGTGTGTGTGTGTAGATGTAGATGTGTGTATGTTTGTGTAGGTGTGTGTGTGTGTACTCGCCTAATTGTGGTTGTAGGGGTCGAGTCATAGCTCCTGGCTCCGGTGTGTGTTTGTGTGTGTGGGGAGGATGTATGTATGTACATAGGTAGGTATGTACGTAGGTAGGTATGTAGGTAAGTAGGTATGTATTTAGGTATGTAGGTCACCCTGGAGTATGATACATAGATGTTGTGTTTGAAAAAAGTTTAAAGTTATCCATCTCATTATTTCATAAAACAGTTTTAAATTGTTTGGTTTTTAGAATGCTTGCCCATACAGAAATTTATAAAATATGTATCAAATATAGTTTTGTACTACATATTGCTTTTGTGTATGTGGATTCAAATGCCCTGTAGTAATGAGCTTGACTAGATTTGTTCCTTAATGGCATTTCCAACATTACCTTTAAAGCTGCCTGCCTGCCTGCCTGCTTGCCTACTTGCCATTCTTCCTACCTGTCTACTTACCTACCTACCTACCTACATGCTGTGTAACTACCTACCTGCCTACTTCCTGCTTGTAAATGTCATAGTGAATAGTAACTTTAGTATTCAGAATGCCCTTTAATTTTTTTGAAATCTGGAACATAAAAATGGGAATTAGCTGGAACATAAAGGACTTGGATTTCCAAATGTGATATAGTAACTTTGTCATCAGCAAGCTGTTTTGTAAGTATAAACAAATATGTATTTAATTACCCTAAGTGTGTTTCCATCACAAACTTATTTTTGAGTGGTCTCTGATTTGCATTTACAGTAATACTCTTCTTTAAAGTGCCTTTTCCTGGTAGAGTATCTTTCAAGAGTTTTATTATTAAATTATACTAGCATACCTCACATAGATTATCAATATTTATTACAGTAGGGCCCCACTTATATGGCAGGTTAGGTTCAAGGCTACAGCCGTAAAGCAGAAAGTGACGTAAAGTGGAACGTCCTTTTTTTTTTCCATTTATAAATGCATATAAATGCTAGATAACAAGTTTACACTAACATATATTAAGTTAGCAATAGAACTAGGCATTAAAAACAATAACAAAGTAAAATACACACATAGTACACTCATTACTTCCCATAAGAAATAATGTAAATCCATTTAATCCATTCCAGACACCCAAAAATGTTAACAAAAAATACATTTTATAGAGAATAACTATAGTTTTACATACAGAAAACAATGAGAAATAAATATAAAGCTCCAATTTTAATGGATAAATGAACATTTAAATCAGTTTTACCTTTATTGAAGACTCTTTTTGGCGTATGGAAGACGACGAGGAGGGTAGAGGGAGGAGAGGTTATCTCTACCACCATCACTAGCACCCTCTACCACCATCACTAGCACCCTCTACCACCATCACTAGCACCCTCTACCACCATCACTACCACCCTCTACCACCATCACTGCCACCCTCTACCACCATCACTGCCACCCTCTACCACTATCACTGCCACCCTCTACCACCATCACTGCCACCCTCTACCACAACACTACCATCCTCTACCACCATCACTACCATCCTCTACCACCATCACTACTACCCTCTACCACCATCACTACCACCCTCTACCACTAACAAAGCCAGACTGACTCAGAATGCGTGCGTGGGATGCTTTGTGTGGGCGCGGGCAGGTGGACACGTTCGGTATGGCGAACGAAAACCAAGGTGACGAACGAAAACTGGGACAATATTTTGACAAAAAAAGTCGTCGAAAACCAAATTGTGAAATTGTGAAATTTGTGAAAAGGCAAGGAAGTTGCACGCAGATCTTGTCAAGACAATGCCTGGAACCAGTGGTGAGGAGAGTGATTTTAAAGCCAGCAGAGGCTGGTTTGAGAGGTTTAAGAAACGTAGTAGCATACACAGTATTGTGAGACATGGTGAGGCAGCCAGCTCAGACAAACGTGCAGCTAAAAAGTTTGCGAGTGAATTTAAGGAGTTCTTAGAGGCTGAAGAATTCCTCCCCCAACAAGTGTTTAATTGTGATGAAACAGGCCTGTTTTGGAAGAAAATGCCCAACAGGACCTTCATTACTCAGGAGGAAAAGTCACTGCCAGGACACAAGCCTATGAAAGACAGGCTAACTCTTATGATGTGTGCCAATGCCAGTGGTGATTTTAAAGTGAAGCCTTTACTGGTGTATCACGCAGAAAATCCCAGAGCCTTCAAGAAACACAATGTTAACAGGAATTATTTGTGTGTGCATTGGAAGGCTAACACTAATGCATGGGTCACTAAGGACTTTTTCATGGAATGGTTGACTGGAGTGTTTGGTCCTAGTGTGAAGAAATACCTCCTGGAAAAGAAATTGCCACTCAAGTGCCTCCTGGTACTGGACAATGCTCCTGCTCATCCTCACAACTTGGAAGAGTTGTTGTCTGACAACTTCAATTTCATCAGAGTGAAGTTCTTGCCTCCTAACACCACTCCTCTCATCCAGCCCATGGACCAGCAGGTCATTGCAAACTTCAAGAAACTGTACACCAAAGCAGTGTTTGAAGAGTGCTTTCAAATGACCTCGGACACAGAGTTGACCCTAAGACAGTTCTGGAAAGATCACTTCAATATCGTGCATTGCATAGGCCTTATAGGTAAGGCTTGGGAGGGAGTGACTTACAGGACTTTGAACTCTGCTTGGAGACCACTGTGGCCGGATTGTGTTGAAAAGAGGGATTTTGAAGGATTTGAGGCTGACCCTGACCCTGACGACCCTGTGCCTGTTGTGGAAGATATTGTGGAAGATATTGTGGCATTGGAGGTGAGTGGTGAGAATGTGGAAGAGTTGGTGGAGGAGCACAGGGTAGAGCTAACAACTGAAGAGCTGCAAGAGCTGGAACTGGAACAACATCAGACCAGAGCTGAGGTTATTGCTTCACAGGACGAGGGAGAGAGAGAGAAGGAGGTGCCTTCTTCAGTGCTTAAGGAAATTTGTTCCAAGTCTAATGATGTGCAAAGTTTTATTGAAAAACACCACCCTGAGCAAGCTGAAATGAGCCATCTGTGCAACCACTTCAGTGACAGAGCCATGTTGCACTTCAGGAAAATATTAAACGGGCGCCAGAAACAGAGGACTGTGGACAATTATTTCACGAGGCAGGGATCCAGTGACTCTCAAGCTGGTCCTAGTGGCATTAAAAGAAAAAGAAGGGAAGTAACCCCAGATAAGGACTTGTTACCTGAAGTCTTTATGGAGGGGGATTTCCCTTCCAAACACTAAGCACTCCCTCACTCCTCCTCCCTATCTTCCAGATTCCAGCAAGTCTCTTCAATAAAGGTAAGTAAATGTTATTTTAAATGTTTAATTATAAATTTAATCTTTACAAAATTATTTTTTTGTGAATATTTTTGGATGTCTGGAACGGATTAATTGTATTTACATTATTTCTTATGGGACATAAGGTTTCGAATTACGAACTTTTCATGTTAAGAACTAGCTCCTGGAACGGATTAAGTTCGTTAGTCGAGGGACCACTGTATATAACTGCAGAAGTTGACAACTAACCAGATTAAGAGAAGAAAGCAGGATGTACAGCACAAGTATTTTATGTTTAGTGAAAATGCATGGGGATAATAATTTTCATTTTTTAATATGGTACAAATAGAATATTTTAAAATCCATTCATGTAAAAAAAAATCAAATTTTGCAGAAGTGCATTACTGTATTTGGATAGCATCTGTATGTCTGTATTAACTACTGAATGACTTGTTTATGTATATTATACCTGTTTATAGAATGTGGGCATCAGGCATGCACTTCAAACTTGACTAGTAATTAATTTACGATAAAATATTATTTCGTAGTTGGCTACAAAAAATTTCAAATTTAAGCTATGGCAATAGAAAGCCTGATATTTCTGTTGAACCATGCTTGAGTGATGAAGCAGCAGCAAAAAAATAGCAGAGTATATTTGCTAGTTAATTACAGGTCGGCCATCACTAATCCAGCAATCAGTTACGTATTTGGTTCCATCAGTAATCCGGCACTATTTTCTGCTAGCATAATTTCAAATTTCATCATTATACTGACTCAGAAATTGTGCAGATGGTTTTAAATCCACAGCAGTAAGCCAGTGGAGGAGAAAGCAGTGGTGAAAATGAGGAAGATGTAACAGAAAGAGTCTCTATTGATAGGTTAATTAAGTGTATTCTAACCTAACCACTCTGTAATCCGGCAAACTCACTAATCCGGCACACTGCAGGTCCCAATGATGCCGGATTAGTGATGGCCGACCTGTACTGGCCATGGCTTTGCTACTGTAAAATTTTAATTGCCTAATCTTTTATTTCAGTTGACTTCATTTTAATAATTGCAGTAATCAGTCCATTTTGGTTTATTTGTTTGTTTTGGTGTTTTGCGAGAACTCAAAACAATTCAGGGATGACCCAAATGACCTTTAAAGACAGTAAGCACCAAAAGAAAAGTTGTTTTATTGCATATTTCGATATTTCGGAGAAGTTTAGACATTTTTTGACATATTTGAAATTTTAGCTGTAGTATGCATATTGTGATTAGCAAAAATATGATTGGATATTGGCTGGTCCCAATGAATTCAGATAAATTGTATTTATACAGTTCTGTCTTTTTCATTAGTAACTTTTTTCGTTAATAGGTATACAGTAATTGAATAGCAATTCCATTTCTGTGTGCCCAAATTCAGAGAGACTGTTTCTATATACAGTGGTCCCTCGGTTTTCGCCGAAAATTCGTTCCAGAATGCTGCTCAAGTGCCATTACCGAACGAATTTACTTCCTTAAGAAATAATGTCACGTAGGATAGTCTATTTCAGACCCCCAAAAATACACTTGCAACAGCACTTACGAAAATACACGTACATAAATGTTCGAGTTTGGAGATGCACGAAAACCGAGGGACCACTGTACAGTGCTTTGAAAAGTTTTGTATGAGTATTCATAATAGTTACATGTTTGTCATTAATGCATATACAGTGGACCCTCGGTTAACGAATACCCCGGAAATCGTGCAATTATGTAAGTATAATTTTGTAAGTTCTTGTGGAAGTGTAGTTTTGGGGGTCTGAAATAGACTAACCTACATGACATTATTTCTTAAGGACGTAAATTCGTTCGGTAATGGCACTTGAGCAGGCTTCTGCAATGAATTTTTTTCGTTAACCGAGGGTCCACTGTACTATATTGATGCTAATTTTGTGTTTAGCATTTTTTTATTTTTAATAATGATTGCTTTGTAAAATAAGAGTATTACTGCATTATATTTTACAAATTAAGATTAAATAATGCTAATACATGTTTTAAATATCTCATAACAGCTGAATTAGTTTAATTGTATGTCTTAAGTTTCATTAACATGCTTAATTTTTGCAGATTTTATTAAAATTTTCACTTAAATTTATTTATTAATTTCTCTATAACTTTTAATTTTAGGTAAATGTTGATTTGGAATTGGAGATTGTACAGTCTCTGCAGCATGGGCACGGCGGCTGGACAGACGGCATGTTTGAATGTCTTGGAACTACTGGCACTGTGGTTGGCATTGATGAAGACCATGACATTGTTGTTGCTTATCCCTCTGGCAATAGGTGAATATGATTATATTTTTATATGATAAAGTTGGCATAATTTTGGAGATTGATGGCTACCATGAATATTGCTCAGAAAACATTGCCAGTGGAAGAAGACAGATTTCTACTTAATTCTACAGTGTTTCAATAAGTGACTTAGTCCTAATATATAGTCAGTGTGTCTGTTCTGTGCACTATATTTCACCTTAACCCTTTGGGGGTCGACAGGCCCTATCCCAAACTCGTTCTCAGGGTCAAAAATTTTTTGGAAAAAAATAAATGATTTTTTCTTATGAAATGATAGAGAATCTTTTTTCCGATCATAACGACACCAAAAGTATGAAATTTGATGGAAAACGTATGGAATTATGCTCTCGCGAAGTTATCGGTCTTAACGATATTTACGCATCGGCGATTTCGCCCACTTTGAGCCCTATTTTTGACCAATTCCAATGTTCTAGTCTACTAAAATCATAGCTATTTCGCTAGAACTCCATTTTTTCTATTGACTGAGTACAAGAAACTGCCCATTTACCAATTTCAACTACCCAAAAAAGTTGTCAGAAAATGGCAATTTGGCCAATTTCACACAAATTTCAAAGGATGCCAATTTCAAAATGGGGTCCAGAATAAACAAGGCAGACATTCCTGGCACTAAAATAACATCTTCTCTGTTCATTAGTCACATCTCCAGGCCCCTCTTACATTACTTTTGCTTTCCATTTTGAGTTTTTATTCTCACAAAAAATAGATGATTTACTGTTATGTATACAACTGCATCATTGTAAAAACGGTATAAATAATATCAGCGCACTTGTGCAAGAATATTAGACTCGCCAGTTGATGTGTATTGGACGCATGGTGTGATTTGTTTACTCTTGAACATCCGCAAAAATCGAACATTTTCGCTACTTTGAACTCAATTTCAAGGTACTTGTCATCGTCAAACCAATCAAAATCATCTCTATTTCTGTACCATATCTTCCATTCTATCAAATGAGACCAAGAAACTGAGAATACATCAATAAATACCATACGAAAATATACTGCAAAGTTGCTGTTTTAAACGAAAAAAACGGTCGGAGTTTTTTTTTCTCATGCAGTGTGTGCTGCAGGAATTTTTTTAAACTGCGCACACTGACCACACAGACCCATTCTTTCATATGTAGGCCTACCAGCCGTTAACCGCTTAATTTGAAGCCGCTAGAATTTACGCGTACTAGTACGGCACCGACCCTGGCGCGTAAAACGTACTAGTACGGCACCGACCCCGAAAGGGTTAAAAGAGAAGCTTATAAGTAATTTCTTGTGCATTCTGCTAATTATACACATTTCAAAAGATTTGCTCATTAAGATCATTCCGAAAATTTACCGATTTTCTGTTTTAAATAGAAAATTTATCTAATACGTATTACAACTATAATATTCTCTCTTATTATTTTCATATGTCACTGATTTTGTTTAAATATCATTGCAATTTTCTTATCTCAACAAGGTGGACCTTCAATCCAGCTGTTTTAACAAAAGTTGGTGGTGGGGTCGTGGTTAGCAATGACACTAGCACTAGCCAACAATTTAGTGTTGGTGACCTTGTGCAAATATGTGCTGACTTGGAGAGGATCAAGATCCTTCAACGTGGTCATGGAGAGTGGGCTGAGGCAATGGTACCTGTAAGTATACCTCTGTAGTTTTAAATATTCATCTAAGGAGTTGTAGCATAAGAATCATTAATGAATATAAATCTCACTCTTTTTAAACAGGCATCAGAGTTTTCTAAATTATGTTATCGGTCATCTCCCACCAATGTAGGGTGACCCAAAAAGAGGAAACAATAACCATCATTCATTCAGGTATCACAAGTCAGATGACTCAAACAGCAACATCCCCACCCCTCCTTCAGAGTGAAAGTGCTGCATTTCCCACCTCTTAGACTCAAGTTCATCTAACTGGTTTTTCCTGAATCCCTTCATAAATGTTACCTTGCTTACACCCCCAACAACACACCAAATCCTGTAAACTGCTACGATCTAACATGCTTGCACACACCTGTTGGATGTTCAAGCTTTTACCACTTAAAACTTCCTTCATTCCTCCTTCCAACCTTTCCTGGGAAGACTCCTACACCACCTTCCCTCCACTCCAGATTTATGTACACTGCCATTCTGTTGTGTTCAATCCTTTCTAAACCTCCTATGCAACCTCTCCACCCACATGAATTATACCTTTTGTAACCCCACACTTCTTGCAAATTTCTGTGCTCCTAATTTTCTCCATAATATATGCACCACACATTGCTCTCAAACATGACATCTCTACTGTCCTCCTCACTACATTGTTTATAGACCATGCCTCACACCTATATAAAGGTGTTGGTGCCACTATACTTGTTACATTCCCCTTTTTTACCTCCATATATAAATTTGTCCTAGGTAGTAGGTTGGTAGAAAGCATCTGCCCAGGGAGGTACTACCGTCCTGCCAAGTGAGTGTAAAATGGAAGCCTGTAATTGTTTTACGTGATGGTAGGATTGCTGGTGTCTTTTTTCTGTCTCATAAACGTGCAAGATTTCAGGTACATCTTGCTACTTTTTCTTGCACTTAGGTAACACTACACATACATGTCTTAGTTACATACATGTCTTCTTCTTTCAACAAACTGGCCATATTCCACCGAAGCAGGGTGGGCCAAAAAGAAAAACCAAAGTTTCTCTTTTTAAATTTAGTAATTTATACAGGAGAAGGGGGTTACTAGCCCCTTGCTCCCGCCATTTTAGTCACCTCTTACAACATGCATGGCTTATGGAGGAAGAATTCTGTTCCACTTCCCCATGGAGATAAGAGGAAATAACAAGACCAAGAACTAGTAAGAAAATAGAAGAAAACCCAGAGGGGGGTGTATATATATATGCTTGTACATGTATGTGTAGTGTGACCTAAGTGTAAGTAGAAGTAGCAAGACGTACCTGAAATCTTGCATGTTTATGAGACAGAGAAAAGACACCAGCAATCCTACCATCATGTAAAACAAGTACAGTGGACCCTCGGTTTTCGTCAATAATTCTTTCCAGAATGCTGTTCAAGTGCTGTTACCGAACAAATTTGTTCCCATAAGGACGAATGTAAATTAGATTATAGTTGTTTCAGACCCCCAAAAATACACTTACAAAAGCACTTACATAATTGTTCAAGTTGGGAGCTGTACGAAAACCGAGGGTCCACTGTACAGGCTTCCATTTTACACTCACTTGGCAGGACGGTAGTACCTCCCTGGGCGGTTGTTGTCTACCAACCTACTACCTAGAACACATACATGTACAAGCATATACTATATACACACACCCTTCTGGGTTTTCTTCTATTTTTCTTATTAGTTCTTGTTCTTGTTTATTTCCTCTTATCTCCATGGGGAAGAGGAACAGAATTTTCTCCATAAGCCATGTGTGTCGTAAGAAATGACTAACATGCTGGGAGCAAGAGGCTAGTAACCCCTTATCCTATATATATTACTAAAGGTAAAAAGAGAAACTTGTTTTTCTTTTTGGGCCACTCTGCCTAGGTGGGATATGGCCGGGTTTGTTGAAAGAAAAAAGAAGAAAAAGAGAAACTTTCATATTTCTTTTTGGGCCACCCTGCCTTGGTGGGAAATGGCCGGTTTATTGAAAGAAAGAAAGATATAAATTTGTTTCTTTCAACAGATGCCTCAACACACCACCTATCTTTTTTGCCCTTGTCTGTTCGTTGGTTCACCTTGTCTTTCATAGACCAATCTGCTGACACACTTCCTCCCAAATATCTAAATGCATTCACTTCATCCATACTCCTTCCTTCCAATGTGATATGCTTAACTTCACTACCCAAACCATTTGTTACTCTTATCATCTTGCTGTTGTCTATGTTCACTTTTAATTTCATTCTTATAAATATCCTCTCAGATTCCTCCAACAACCTTTGCAATTTTTCTTCAGAATCTACCCAAACAATTGTCATTGTCAAAGAGTAATTGTGATACTTTCCACTTTCTATCATTCTCACATCTCTCCTCAACATTAGCATTCACTTGTTTTACAACCCAACCTATAAATTCTGTGTATTGAACCACCATGGTGACATACCACATCCCTGTCTAAGGCTTACTTTTTTACTTATTTGAAAATAGTTCCCTCTTCTACATACCCTGACCTGAGCCCCAATTTGAATAAAAACTCTTCACTGCTTTAGTAACCTGCTACCTTTTCCATACATTGGTAGCATCTGCCACATTGCGGGGTAGGGGTCGTCCTCGAAAAGGTTGGAGGGAGGGGGTAAAGGAGGTTTTGTTGGCGAGGGGCTTGGACTTCCAGCAAGCATGTGTGAGCATGTTAGATAGAAGTGAATGGAGACGAATGGTTTTTGGGACCTGACGAGCTGTTGGAGTGTGAGCAGGGTAATATTTTGTGAAGGGATTCAGGTAAACCAGTTAATTGATTTAGTTGGACTAAAGTCCTGGAAATGGGAAGTACAATGCCTGCACTTTAAAGGGGGGTCTGGGATAGTGACAGTTGGGAGGGACTTATTCTCAGCTGTCGTATCTGAGCGCCTCTGCAAAGACAGTGATTATGTATGAGTGAGGTGAAAGTGTTGAATGATGATGAAAGTATTTTCTTTTTGGGGATTTTCTTTCTTTTTGGGTCACCCTGCCTCGGTGGGAGATGGCCGACTTGTTGAAAATTTTTTTTTATTTCATTGCAAGTTTACATCGAGATTTTGTAATTACAATATATTGAATTGAAGTGCAAAGAGAGCCACTATCATGCCTTGGCATTATGGGCAGACTTAATCACGACTTATAGACTACTTAATACTAGAGAAATTTATAATTTTGTTATAATTAAACATAGCTTATGTTTATAGCAGATAATAAGTTTACTCAAATTACAATCTGAGGATTTTACATTTTGACAAAGTGTTTTGTAAGATGGTTATATCAGTAGTAAATATTGCAATTATATTATGGGTAAATAACACTGAGCATTGTTCAAAGTAGTTTACAGTATGAGTATTTAGTTTAGGGTGAGTAGGTGGTTTTTGAGAAGAGTCTTAAATTGTTGTTCAGGCCAGGTTGTTTTAATATTTTCTGGTAATGAATTCCAGATTTTGGGGCCCTTTATGTGAATAGAGTTTTTACACAGGGTGATATGGACTCTGGGTATATCAAAAAGTGATCTGTGTCTTGTGTTATGGTCATGGGTCCTGTTAAAGTTGGTGAGGAGAATTTTGAGTGGAGGGTTTATATTTGAGTGTAGAGTTCTATGTATGTAGTAGGCACAAGAATAAGTGAATGTTCTTTACGGTGAGTAGTTTTAGGCTTTCGAATATTGGTGGAGTGTGCTGTCTAGAGTGGAAATTTGTTATTATTCTGATTGCAGCCTTTTGTTGGGTTATGAGTGGTCTAAGGTGATTTAATGTTGTTGATCCCCATGCACAAATTCCATAGGTGAGATAAGGGTAGATGAGTGAATGATACAGAGCAAGGAGAGCTGTTTGAGGCACATAGTAGCGTATCTTTGATAGTATGCCTACTGTCTTTGAGATTTTCTTGGAAATTTGTTGTATGTGTGTTTGGAATTTGAGGCTGCTGTCAAGGTGGATTCCTAGGAATTTTTCCTCTGTGAGTCTTGTGATGGGTGATCCATCACTGATATGCGTCAATGAAAACAGTCTTTAATTCCCCTACATTTTCTAAATCCTTGTTCCTCTGCAATCCTGCTTTGTGTTGTATAATTCTTTCAATAATTCTACCATACCTAGGTAGTAGGTTGGTAGACAGCAACCACCCAGGAAGGTACTACCGTCCTGCCAAGTGAGTGTAAAACTGAAACCTGTAATTGTTTTACGTGATGGTAGGATTGCTGGTGTCTTTTTTCTGTCTCATAAACATGCAAGATTTCAGGTATGTCTTGTTACTTCTACTTACACTTAGGTCACACTACACATTCATGTACAAGCATACAGTGGACCCTCGGTTAACGAAAAAAATTCATTGCAGAAGTCTGCTCAAGTGCCATTACCGAACGAATTTACGTCCTTAAGAAATAATGTCATGTAGGTTAGTCTATTTCAGACCCCCAAAACTACACTTCCACAAGAACTTACAAAATTATACTTACATAATTGCACGATTTCCGGGGTATTCGTTAACCGAGGGTCCACTGCATATATATATACACACCCCTCTGGGTTTTCTTCTATTGGGAAACGGCCGACGTGTTGAAAGAAAGAAGAAGAAATGTGCAAGATTTCAGGTACGTCTTGCTACTTCTGCTTACACTTAGGTCACACCACACATGCATTACAAACACATATATATACACTCCTATGGGTTTTCTTCTATTTTCTTATTAGTTCTTGTTTATTTTCTCTTATCTCCATGGGAAAGTGGAACAGAATTCTTTCTCCGTAAGCCATGCGTGTCGTAAGAGGTGACTAAAATGCCGGGAGCAAGAGGCTAGTAACCCCTTTTTTGATATACATTACTGAATTTAAAAAGAGAGACTTTTGGTGTTCTGTTTGGGTCACCCTGCCTCTGTGGGATATAGCTGGTTTGTTGAAAAAAAAAAAAAGTTCTACCATACATTTTACCTGGTGTACCTAAGTCTTATTCCTCTATAATTCTTACTCTTTTTTTTTTTTTGTTTGTTTCTTTTTCCTTTATGAGGGAATGTTGCATTCTCTCTGCCAGTTCTTAGGTATCTTCCTTTCTTTCATGCATATTTTGAACAGATACCCTAACCAATACAAAACTGCTTTTAGCATCAAAGTCTTAATCCCATCTGATCCAGCTGCTCAAACCCTCTTATTCTACCTACTGATCACACACTCCCCACACTCACCTCTAGCTTTTTCTTACTTTTACCAGATCTTATTTCTCCCTGCCCAGTACAAGAAACTGCCTTTTTCACACTCAGTATTTAACCCTTTCACTGTCCAGACCCCAAAAATTAATATTGCTTCGTATCACCTTTCCCAAAATATTGTGCCATATCAGTGGTCCTCGGTTTTAGCCTGAAAATTCGTTCAGAATTCTGCTCAAGTGCCATTACTGAGCAATTTACTTCCTTAAGAATAATGTCCGAGTTAGTCTTTCAGACTCCAAAATACACTTGCAACAGCACTTACGAAAATACACTTCTATAAATTCGAGTTGAGATGACAAACCGAGGACCACTGACCTATTTTGGTTTAATTTTTATCTTAATCAGCTAAACTGTCGTATCTAAGTGCCTCTGCAAAGACAGTGATTATGTATGAATGATGGTGAAAGCGTTGAATGATTATGAAAGTTTTTTCTCTTTTGGTTCACCCTGCCTCGGTGGAAAACGGCTGACGTGTTAAAAAAAATAATAATTTGACAAAGGATTCCTATCAGTTCAAATATAGTTTTTGCTTTTGTTGAAATTTTAGTAACATATGAACTGTGGTAAGTTTTATTACTGAATGCTTAATCAGTTAAATTTCCTTTTTCTTTTTCTTTGTATAAGCATTTGGCACTCGTCCACTTATCTAACCAAAGTCATCTTGCTCAGCAGTTCATTTTTACTTCTTTTTAACCATTTGTCTTTTCCTATTATATTTTTCAAGGTTAAATATTATTTTTGCTAATTTATTATTGGTATGGAACAGACTTTAGGCAAGATTGGACGAGTACAACAAATATACCATGACAACGACCTCAAAGTTGAGGTTTGTGGTACATCTTGGACGTACAATCCTGCAGCTGTTACCAAAGTTGCTTCTGATGGTACGGTTCCTGGTGCTGCTAGTGGAGGTAAGATTTCTTTACTCTTGTATTGTTGCTTTGAATCAAACTTTTGATACAGTGTACTTCATAAGGTGTCTGAATATACAGCTCAGTAATACAAAAAGAAATTATTATGTACAACGTTACCTTATATTGAATTGTCTTTTATTTTTATTTAATTGTCTCTTTTTAACTGTACTTGTTGTACATGATAGTGGGATTGCTGGTGTCTTTTTTCTGTCTCATAAGCATGCAAGAGTTCAGGTACATCTTGCTATTTTTACTTACACTTAGGTCACACTACATATGCATGTACAAGCATATATATACACACCCATCTGGGTTTTCTTCTATTTTCTTATTAGTTCTTGTTCTTGTTTATTTCCTCTTATCTCCATGGGAAAGTGGAACAGAATTCTTCCTCCATAAGCCATACATGTCGTAAGAGGCGACTAAAATACCGGGAGCAAGGGGCTAGTAACCCCTTCTCCTGTATACATTATTAAAGTTAAAAAGAGAAACCTTCATTTTTCTTTTTGGGCCACCCTGCCTCAGTGGGATACGGCCAGTTTGTTGAAAGAAGAAGTCTCTTTTTAACAAGGAAATAGTATGTCAAGAAACTAGTTCAGTTTGGTAGTTTAACAAAATGTAGCATATGGAGATAGTGTTAGTTTAATATGATAGTTTAGTGCATAGTAAGAAAAAATAAAGAAATAGAAAAATTTGCTGTAGGCCTTTTGGAATTCACAATGATTCAGAGTGCAGTGGTAATATTGAAAGACCAACTATTGTGTAGAAAATGAATCCCAATTACATTCCTGTTATCAATAATTATCATAGCACTGCTGTAATAAAGAAGACACATTATGTGTGTTCAACTTATTTTCCACATAGACAGCTTATTTTTCATATAGGGTCAGGGGTCCCCACCTGACCATCTCCATTTTCAATAAAATTTTACATGAAGGTTGGCATATGTCATACTAACTTTGGGAAAGTTTTAGTTCATGATATGCAATAGTAGTAATGCTATGGCCCTCAGAGTGGAGGCAGGTGAAAATTTCACCAAATCACAGCACACAATCAGGTTATTGCTGTAACAGATCTAGAAGAGTAAAAGTTGTGTAAGCAGACATGCCTATTCAACTTTTGGAGCTGATTTCAAAAATTGCAGTCCTAAAACTTACATCTTTTTACTTTTTTCATAATGCAAAGCCAAAGTAGGCAGAAAAATCTGTCGCGTAAAATTGAATCTTGAATTCAGCTGCCTATATATCTCAAAAGAAAAACATTATTTTAGTATGACATTATTGTAACCAGTTACCCAAGTGGACATCATCACAATCCTATAATATCAGACTCCAAACATTTCTAATACCTGTGCTAATGGTACCAAAAAATGCCTTTGCAGACCTCACGGTGAATTTTAGGCCCTTTTTGAAGACCAATAGCAAAAAAGCAGCGCAACCAATGTTCTTAAAGAACCTTCATTAGAAAAAGCAGATTCTAAACTACAAGATATCTATCTTCTGGACAGGCGTTTTGCCCTTGAAGGAAGAAAACAGACCTTAAAATAAGGTGATTTTTGGCTAGCACAACGTTATAATGAAAACCAGGTATTTTTCAGTTGCTGTTGTTATAGAGCAACAACAGCTAGAACCTCGTGTTTAGGTGTCCTTATACAATTTTTGGTGGTGATTTCAGAAATTGTTATCTGAATTGATAGAGGCCAGTATTTTGCAAGTTAAGCTTAGTTGTCAAAAAAGTGTCTTTTTGGCATAATATGTACCATTTTTGCCCTGGCCTTATGTCTTTTTTTATTATTTTTTTTTCAGCTTATCTGCAGTCGAACAGTTGATCAGTTTAAGGCTCCTCTTAATACTGTAATTTTCCTTTGAAAATGGATTACAACAGTATCTTTTCTGCTGTTCATACATTGTTAAAAAAAAAGTTTTGTGTTACAAACATATTCTTGATTCCTCATTGAGCTTCATACCTGAGTGCTTACTTAATAGCTCTTGGTCTTCAGCTTCAAAATCCTTGAAAAACTTGAAGCCTATTTTCTTTGTGTAGAATTTCATAGAATGACACTTTGTTGAACTGTCAACTAATCCGACAGCAAATGGATCCAATTGCCCTGGGTTTGCTTCACTTTCAGACCTGATAAGCTCTGCAGATTTCATTTTTTCTGCCTACAAAAAAATAAAATTCTTTTTGCTCATTCAGTTGAAATAAGCATCAAACAAACAAAATTTGGGTATACAGTGGACCCCCGGATTACGTCATTATTTCGTTAAAGAATGCTGTTCAAGTGCCGTTACCGAACGAATTTGTTCCCATAAGGAATAATGTAAATTAGATTAGTCCTTTTAGACCCCCAAAAATACACTTACAAAAGCACTTACAAAAATACACTTACATAATTGTTCGAGTTTGGAGCAGTACGTAATCTGGGGGTCCACTGTAAATATTACAGCTCAATTATACAAGTAAATGTTACTCTGTAGAAAAAAAGCACCAAAGTCTACTGAAATATTTTATTCAAATATATTATAATGAAACATATAACTTGCACAGAATTTTCTGTTACATTAATGTTTTGTCAAAAATCAGCAAGGTCAGAATCTGCCATCACAGTTGTCTCGACACTTTTTTGACAAATTTAAGCTTAATTTTCAAAATAAATATTGGTCCCTATCAGTGCAGATAACAGTTTCTGAAATTGCCACTGAAAATTGTATAAGGACACCTAAACACAATGTTTTAGCTTTTGTTGCTCTATAACAACAGTAACTGAAAAATGCCTTTTTTTCATTATAACATTGCGCAAGCCAAAAATCACCTTATTTTAAAACCCGTTTTTTTTCCTTCAAGGGCAAAATGCCTGTCCAGAAAATATCTTGTACAGTAGTTTAGAATCTGCTCTTTCTAATGAAGGTTTTTTAAAGAAAATTAGTTGTGCTGCTTTTTTGCTATTGGTCTTGAAAAATGGCCTAAAATTCACCATTAGGTCTGTGAGGGCATTTTTAGGTACCATTGGCACAGGAACTAAAAACATTTGGAGTCATATATTTTAGGAGTATGACGATGTCTACTAGGTAGCTGGCTACAAAAATTTCATACTAAAATGATGTTTTCCTTTAGAGATAGTATAGGCAGCTAAATTCAAGATTCGATTTTATGTGAGAAATTTTTTGGCCCACTTTGGCTTCATACTGAAAAAAGTAAAAGTATGTAAGTTTTAGGACTGTGATTTTTTAAATCAGCTCCAGAAGTTGTATAGGCATGTCTGCTTACACACCTTTTACTCTTCTAGATCTGCCACAGCAATAACCTAAACATTGTTGATTGTGTGTCGCAGGTTGGTGGAGTTTTCACCTGCCTAAATCCACTCTAAGGGCCATAGCATTACTACTACTGTATATCATGAACTAAAAATTTTCCCAAAGTTAGTTTGATATACATGTCAACCTTCATGTAAAATTTTATCAAAAATGGAGATGGTCAGGTGGGGACGATTTTCAAAATTGGTTCACTTGACATGAAATGACCCTATAGATAAACTATAAAGTACAAATATATTACATTTAATAACTTTCATAGTGGAATTCTGTTAAAAAATTTCCCAGTTCATTTCTCTAACACTGCTTCCTGACATGGCATTACAGTACTAAATGGAAGCAATTTTCGAAATAGTGATAACTAGACTGTCAGTATTTGTGGACTCAAAAGCCTACAGATTTAAAAAAATATGTCACCAGTTATTGTGTGACATCTTAGGTATCAACAGCAGGACTTTACACAATGTTTATAAATGTTTACATGCAATAATTTCATGTTGAGGAATTTCAATAAAGGTATAAAATACAAAGCTTCTTATGAAACACTGTCACCTATTGTATGGACAAACAAAATACATAAATTAGGTTTCGACCTTAAAAGTCTTGTAATGACTATAACACTGGAATAAAGGGAAGAGGAAAAAGGATTGTCTCCGTAAGAGCATTGGTGGCAATGTTCATATCTGGGGTTCCATGGGGTTTGCACTATAGACTAGTATAACAAGAATTTCTGTATCTATTATGTTAAGATACAATATGGAGTTTATGACATAAACCTTCTGTTGTCTTATTAACATACTTTTATATTTTAGCATTGATATCCATGTATGCATGCCAGGAGCAAGGGGCTAGTAACCCCTTCTCCTGTATACATTACTAAATTTAAAAAGAGAAACTTTCGCTTTTCTTTTTAGGTCATCCTACCTCAGTGGGATTTGACGGGTTTGTTGAAAAAAAAAATTCATGTATGCATCTAGTGTTTATACTGGCAGTCAATTTAAACTCTCATTTGTCTGATAATAAAGCCTGAATTCTGGCAGCTCCTTGAGCTGTTACAGCCTTAAAAAAAAAATTAACATAAAAACAGTCTTTGCCCTGTAATTTTGCATTTTGTATTGCTACAGGTTGACCATCACTAATCCGGCACCATCAGGACCTGTAGGGTGCTGGATTACAGAGTGGTTTGGTTAGAATACACTTAACCCAGTGGCGATATTTATGCATTGGCGATTTCACCCACTTTACGCCCAATTTTTGGACCATGCCATTGTTCCAGTCTACTAAACACATAGCTATTTTGCTAGTATTCCTTCTATTCTGTCGATTGAGTACAAGAAACCACCCATTTACCTATTTCAACTACCCATTAAAGTGGTCAGAAATCGGTAATTTGGCCAATTTCCACACAAATTTCAAGGGATGCCAGTTTCAAAATAGGGTCCAGAATAAATAATGCAGACATTCCTGGCACAAAAATAACATTTTCTAGTCACATCAAATGAAAACCAAAAAAATGAGAATACAGCCATAAAAACCATACAAAAATACACTGCAAAGTCACAGTTTTACATCAAAAACACTTGCAGTTTTTTCTCATTATCCCCTGCGTGCTGCAGGATTTTTTTTATATAGTGCATCTTACCACACAGACCTATTCTTTCATATGTAGGCCCAAATTTACCAGTCACAGCTTATCTGAGTGAGCTGAGCTCATGGTGACCGACAGTGGCTTCAAAGTTACCTTATCTTTTATGGACGATGTACGGTGTATGTGCTTTACACAACAAGAAGCATTTCTTTTATTCATTGGAATTATGGCTAGGACTAAAAGTGAGCAGGTTTTAACGATAAATGGAAAAAAAGAAATTGGAATGACTTATGCAGCAAGTAGCACCACCAAACAGTAGCGGCAGGTTGGTGTGACGACCCCGGAAATTTGTAAGTGCTTGTGGAAGTGTATTTTTGGGGGTCTGAAATAGACTGATCTACGTGACATTATTCCTTAAGGGAGTAAATTCGTTCGGTAATGGCACTTGAGCAGGCTTCTGGAATGAAGTTTTTACGTTACTCGGGGGTCCACTGTATATTGTTTCAGTGTGAATTGAGGCGGTGGCTTCTGCTGCTGCCACTGCCATCACTATATGTACTGCTTATGGTCAGTGGCCCCTATAAACCCAACAACAATAACACTAGCACCAGTCCTCACATATTTTATTCATTCTAGAGTATATATCATGTTTCTATGTTATTAATATTGTTTATTATGTCATATTAGATGAATTGTGGTAGATAAATAAGCCATAGAGGTGATATTAGTGTCATATTGAAGCATTTTGTTCTGCCTCCAAACAAACTGGCCTTCCTCTCCCCTCCTCCTATACACCAACAAGAGTCTTCAATAAAGGTAAGTGTAATGTTAAATGTTCATTTATATATGTTATTAGTGCTTTATATTTACAGTGGACCCTCGTTTTTCGTAATTAATCTGTTCCAGAGAGTGTGACTAATGGCGAAATTGACGATTTGCAAATCCATTTTTCCCATAAGAAATAATGTAAATCCAATTAATCCGTTCCAGACACCCAAAAGTATTAAAACAAAATTTTTTTTTACATGAAATATAGATGTACATACACAGAAAACAATGAGACATGAAGAATAAAACAATAATAACATGACACTTACCTTTATTGAAGACTTGTTGATGTATGGAAGACGGGAGGAGGGGAGAGGATGGAGGAGTTACTGGAAAAATAAACACATAAGCAGTATAATGTGATCCTTTATTGACAACGTTTCGCCCATGCAGTGGGCTTTATCGAGTCACAAACAGATCTACCTGGATACAAGATACATGAGTATTTATAGGATTTAGTCAGGTGGAGAATGCTACATGTGACAATCTTCAGAGTAGTGTGATTGTCACATGCAGCATTCTCCACCTGACTAAATCCTATAAATACTCATGTATCTTGTATCCAGGTAGATTTGTTTGTGACTCGATAAAGCCCACTGCGTGGGCGAAACGTTTCAATAAAGGATCACATTATACTGCTTATGTGTTTATTTTTCCATTGTGTCGGTATTTTATACCATTTATTTCCATGGAGGAGTTACTATTGTTTTTAAGGTGAACAATCTGGCCACAATTTTCTCCAAGCAGAGTTCAAAGTCCTGGAAGTCACTCCCTCCCAAGCCTTACCTATAAGGTTTATGCAATGGAGGATACTGAAGTGATCTTTCCAAAACTCTTTTAGGGTCAATTCAGTGTCACTTCACTGAACCAATCAAGCCATGCCTTACTGTTAGCCTTCCACATCACACACAAATTAACCTTGGCGATACTGTTTTTCTTGAACACTCTGGGATTTTCAGAGTGATACACCAGTAAAGGCTTCACTTTAAAATCCCCACTAGCATTACTACAAAACATGAGAGTTAGCCTGTCTTTCATAGGCTTGTGTCCTGGCAGTGCCTTTACCTCCTGTGTGATGTAGGTCCTCTTTGGCATTTTCTTCCAAAAGAGGCCTGTTTCATCACAATTGAACACTGTTGGGGTTTGAATTGTTCAGCCTCTATGTACCCCTTGAAATCCTGCACATTTGTCAGAACTGGCAGCCTCACCATGCCTTACCACACTGTGTGTGCCACTACGCTTCTTAAATCTCTCAAACCAGCCTTTGCTGACCTTAAATTCACTCACATCAGCACTCGTTGCAGGCATTTTCTTTACGAGATCGTCATGCAACTGCCTTGCCTTTTCACAAATTATCGACTGCGTAACACTATCTCCTGCTAATTGTTTGTCATTGATCCACACCAACAATAACCTCTCCACTTCTTCAAGTATTTTTGATCTCATTTTGTGAGGATATTGACCCATTTCACAACAACAGCTTCCTTGATTTCCTTTTTCTTGGCCACGACGGAAGTGATGGTTGTATGGGGTTTCCATACAGCCTGGCAAGCTTCGCCACATGCAATGATCTCTTTCTTGAATTCTATCATGTTTCTGACCACCTTTACCAAAGGGCTGGCACTAGGAGCTTTCTTGGGCCCATGGTGGCTTATTTAGCAGTTGCAAGCACTAAAACGAGTGGAATATTAAGAAATATATCATACAAACGCATTGGGCGATGGTCACTTGCTGATAAACAATACCACACTGTCTGTGAATGGTGTGTCGGGGCCGCTCATACGCGTTCGAGACGAATGACTATTTGCGAGCCAAACGAGGATTCGCAAGTCTACATTTCAACGAAAAACATTACGATTATCGAAAATTACGAAATACAAGGGTTCACTGTATTAGTCATTCTTTTCTGTATGTAAATATATTTAATCTCTAAAAATATTTTTTGTTAATACTCCTGGGTGTCTGAAACGGATTAATTGGATTTACATTATTTCTTATGGGGAAAATGGTTTTGATTTTCCTGAATTTTGACTTTCGGCAGACTCTCTGGAACGGATTAATCACAAAATTCAAGGGTCCACTGTATGTGTTCTTTTTCCTTACTTTATCAGTTTAACATTTTTAAATTAACACTAATTTTCAAGATAGTAATTTTCTTATTAAATAATGATTTCCTCTATACGCATTCCTTTTATTTTACCTCAATGGCCATATCCTTTGCAAGAAAAAGGCATTTGCCTAGTATGGGCCAACAGGCCTGCTGCAGTGTTCCTCCTTTCTTATGTTCTTATGTAACTATCTTGTGAGAAGCAAGATTACAACATTCCCAACATTCCAAACCCTCCTTCAGAGTGCAAGCACACTACCATTTCCACATTGAGGACTCAAGTCCATCTAAACCTGTTTCCTTCATAAAAGTTACTTTCCTCACACTCCAACAGGACATCCATTAAAAATCACTTGTTTCCATTCACTCCTGTCTAACACACACAAACCTGCAGGATGCTAAAGCCTCTAAAACTTGAAACTTCCTTTACCCTGCTCTCCTCCCAACATTTCCTGGGATGACCTCTACTCCTACCATTCACTCTAGATTTATACACCTTCTTTGTCATTAAATAACTAATAGTATATAAATTATCTGGGTGCAAAATTTTAACCAATAGTGCTACATATTAGATTAAAGTATAATTACATTTACAGTATATTAAGATTGGAAATGGTTGCAATATTGACTAATTCTTGTGCATTTTTTTTTCCAACAGAAAGATTAAGTGCTCTTTAAAGAAGATATTTGAAGCACATGTTTCAGGAGATTTAAATGAGGAACTGGTTAAGGCTGCTGCCACTGGTGATGCACAAAAGTAATTTTTATGTTTTGCTATATAATCTTAAATTTCCCTTAAATTACTGTAAAATTTAGCCCCAATTGTTGCTATTGGACTTTCTGAAAACTATTTTTTGTGTAAATGTTTAAATTTTTCAATATTTTGTTATTAATGATAAACTTCATATACGTAACTTATGTATTTGGTAAATTTAAGAAAATATCAGTAATTGTATGATTTTTTTATGTACTGTTAGGTTGATGAAATATTGAAGAAAGGAGATGTAGATGTTAATGGGGTGTTTTGGGACACACAGCACTGCAGGCAGCTAGCCAGAATGGGCACCTGGAAGTCATACATATTTGCTTCGACACAATGCTCACGTGGAAAAGAGGTATGAGTTTTGTTTGTTGTATCTATACATATTTAGCAGGTGATCACTTCCACTCATAACTGAAATAGGCAAAGAAATACCACATAATGAATTCTGATTATAATTTACAGTGGACCCCGAGTAACGAGCACCCTGGAAATCGTACAATTATGTAAGTATAATATTGTAAGTGCTTGTAAGTGTATTTTTGGGGTCTGAAATGGATTAACCTACTTGACATTATTTCTTAACCCTTTCAGGGTCCAAGGGGTCTCCGAATCTCGTTCTCAGGGTCCATGAATTTCAAAAAAAAAAAAATTATTTTTCTTATGAAATGATAGAGTTTTTTTTCTAAATCTAATAGGCTAAAAATACATTTTTGCGATCAATACTCACCAAGATATAGAGATTTGAATTTGACGAAATGGAACCGGTGTTGCAACATCCACTGCCGTCACCCGTAATATTTTCTTTCTGACTTGTTTTCTGATCGAATTTTTTGTTGTTGTTGCAAATAATTTTATGGCCTGAGACCAATATAGTGCTGTTTTTCAAATATTCACTCATATTTATTACAAATATTCACATGAAGTTTCTTTCACTAATTTGTTTACACAATGTATTTACAAATTTTTACAATAACAAATATTAGTTATTTATATTGTTCAATCATATATATACATACATAGAGTCACTGGACATGTTTCTAGAAGTTCTGCAGCCTGTGGAAGTCTCTGAAACATGGTTCCATGCACAGTGGTGTTTCACATTCCACACACATAAAAGCGAGTGTCTTTGCGTTGTTGTGGGCATTTTTGTATCTGCACAGACAAAACACCTCTTCTGAGCCTTTTCTTGCAAGCAGTAGCAGGCAGTTTTGTTAGGATGTGTTCACCACCAAGCCTCAGACGAGAGGGTAAGTGTTGGTGACTTGGTGTTGGGTGGGTTTCTATTGCAGGTGTTGCTCCTTGGTACTTGAATATTATTTGTCTGATGACAGACAAACAAAATTCGCCATATGGTGGTTTGTTTGTGGTCTTCAGCTTATAAATATTATAAGCATTGAGCATGGTAATGTCCAGAATGTGAAAAAAGAGTTTTATGTACCACTTGTAACTCTTGCGAACACAATCAGCAAACCCAATTTGCATGTCACATTTGTCCACTAATCGCATATTGAGGGTGTAATCCATCACAGCTGCAGGTTTTAGAATGGGTTCATCGGTCTCTCTACTCACCCTGCCAGTGTCTGTCATTTCGTTAGGGTGAATAGATGACAACAGTGTGACATCTCGTTTGTCATGCCACCGAAATGCCATGATGTCACTGGCAGCAAACGCCTGCACCTGACCTCTACGAGTGCCTGCATTGAATTTAGGCATATGCTTACGATTTCACGCACTGTTCCGCACACATCTGTCAAGTTCACTCGCAAAATCACTGAGGAGGGGCTTGTGTACCAGTTATCAGTATATAATATATGCCCCTTACCAAGATATGGTTCCATCATTGTTCTAACCACATCACCAGAGATACCCAGTAACTTCCTGGTATCTTTCAATGTATTACTTCCAGTGTACACAATAATATCCAATACAATACCACTGTAGCAATCACAAAGCACAAACAACTTTATACCAAAGCGTTTCCTCTTGCTTGGTATATACTGCTTGAACGACAGTCTACCTTTGAACAGAATCAGTGACTCATCAATAACAAGCTTCCTGAAGGGATAAAATGCATATTGAATTTCTCTTTCAGATACAGAAACACATTTCTAATCTTATATAACCTGTCGTTTCTGTCAGGCCTGGTTTTGTCTGAAAGTGGAGCATCCTTAGCAGTAGCACAAATTGATTCACTGATATTATATCACTGAAACCTGGTGTTGCAATCAGGCGGTCTGTCGACCAGTATGATTTGACACTGTGCTTATACACATGTGGCATAAGCATTATTGTGGCAAAGAAAAGATACATCTCAGCCACAGTTGTCTCTTTCCACCTGTTGAGGCATGATGTTGGTGAAAGTATTGTGTTTGCCATGGTGTACTTGTAGTATCTGTTGCTTTCCTGACAATAATATCCATCAGAGGTTCATCAAAGAATATTTCAAAGCATTCCAGTTCAGTGGCATTGTTCCCAAGTGGACAAGATGAGCGTATTCCACATTGACTTTCATCAAACTGATGGGGATTGGGAATAAAATTGTCAGCTTCTTGCCAATCCCAGGTGCGGTCTGCTGGTGGGTACTGGATATTTACAGGTGGTTGGGGGGGTTGTGGAAGTGGAGGTTGTGGTTGTGGGGGTTGTGGAAGTGGAGGTTGTGGTTGTGGCGGTTGGTGGGTGGGTGAGGGTTGGCTTTGTTGTAGCTGAGCTGACTCAGCGGCGTCGGTGTCAGCATGGTCCACTGCTGGTGCCTCGCGCCTGGCACCACCACCACTACCACTAACAGATGCTTGCGCATTTCTCATTCCAATTGCAACACTATCATTCCTGTTGTACGCCCACGGGATGTACTCCGAGATGTACTCCTTCCCCTTGGAACAGCATATGGCACGCTACCAGAGCGCATAAACCGTCGTATATACTGATGCTTCACTGGAGAATATTCCACTCCACTCTCGCTACTGGAACTGTTTTGAAGAGCTTGGAGTTCATATTCACTATCACTATCATCACCATTGCTCACATCAGAGTTTGGGATATGAGTAAATAACAGTTTCCTCTTTTGTTCTGATACAATTGAGCGTGAACAAGATGCCACAGCACCGGAGGTGGAAGGCTGAGGGTTTTCTGGGTTTTCCTCAATATTACCGGTATTATTGTCATTAGTTTCGGTCACAACCGCCTCAAAACCTTGAAACTCATCACCACTGACACTCCCATCGGTGTTAGAACTGTCACTGGGGAACAAAAGTGTCCCAATTCGCCGAGGAGTTAGGAGTTTCTTACCGCCAGGCATGGTGAAGAATGTGTACTAACATGGCATTCCCACAATTCACCACTGGCTCCTCGATTTTTTTCCTACTGCGCACACTGACCACGCAGACCCATTATCTCACCACTAGGCCTACCAGCCATTTCGCGCTTAATTTGAAGGCGCTAGAATTTATGCGTACTAGTATGTCAATAAACCCAGCGCGTAAGCCGTACTAGTACGTCAATAACCCTGAAAGGGTTAAGGAAGTAAATTGTTCGGTAATGGCACTTGAGCAGGCTTCTGGAATGAATTTTGCTCGTTAGGCGGGGTCCACTGTACTTAAATACAGTGGTCCCTTGGTTTTCGTGTTTAATCCGTTCCAGAGGGATTGACTAAAACCAAAATTGATGAAAACCAAAACCATTTTCCCCATAAGAAATAATGTAAATTCAATTAATTCGTTTCAGACAAGGAGTATTAACAAAAAATAATTTTTTAGAGATTAAATATAGATTTACATACAGAAAAGAATGACAAATAAATATAAAGCACTAATAACATGTATAAATGAACATTTAACATCACACTTACCTTTATTGGCGACTCTTGTTGGTGTATGGAAGATGGAGAGGAGGGAGAGAGGAGGCGAGTTTATTGTTTGGAGGCAGGACAAAATACTTCAATTTGACACAATTTTTCACAATTCATCTAACATGACATAATAAACAATATTAATAACATAGAAACATGATATATACTCTAGAATAAATAAAATATGTCATTATGAATGTGAGAACTGGTGGTAGTGTGTTATTGTTGTTGGGTTTATAAAGGCCACTGACCATTAGCTGTACATATAGTGGTGGTGGTGGTGGAGGCACCACCAGTATTCACACTGAAACAATGTACGTAATTTATAAATAAGAAATATTTACACTCTAATTTATAAATAAGAAATATTTACACTTTAATTTATAAATAAGAAATATTTACACTTTATAAATAAGAAATATTTACACTTACCTTCGAGGAGATGGTGGCAGAGGGTGGCTCTGGTCTCAGTACCCCTATATTCCTCAAACAACAATGGAGGAGTTAAGTTTTGTGTCGTCATTTTTCTATCGCTTAATCGCTTAACTTACTTGCTACACTGTTAGTGCTACACTTTATCGCAGGCTGGCACTATAGCCTTTATCGACTGCACTTTGATACTACTTTGCTATGATTTCTTTCTTCAATTCTATGGTGTTCCTCACTTTCTTTACCAAAGGACTGGCACTAGAGCTTTCTTTGGGCCCATGGTAGCTTATTTAGTAATCAAACAATAATCAAGGGCTAAAAAGAATGGATTGTTAAGAAATATTTTGTATGAACTCGCAGGATAATGTTCACTCAACCAGAAACAATGGTACACTGCCTGAGAATGTGTGTTGGAGGCGGGCTTGCGGGCTTTGTATGTGTGCTGGGCACTGGACAGGTTCTGTACCATCGACGAAAACTAAGCCAATCGACGAAAACTAAGCCAATACAGTGGTACCTCGAGTTACGAGTTTAATTCTTTTCAGAATGCTTTTCGAGTGCTGATACCAAAAAAATTTGTTCCCATAAGGAATAATGTGAATTAGATTAATCCGTTTCAGACCCCCAAAAATACACTTACAAAAGCACTTACAGAAACACGCTTACTTAATTGTTCGAGTTGGGAGCTGCTCGTATGTCGAGGTACCACTGTATTTCCATGAAAAAAGTGCACGAAAACCAAAATCACCGAAAACTGAGAAAAACGAAAACCAAGGGTCCACTGTACACTATTACAGTCATCCCTTGGTTTTTGCATTTAATCCGTTCCAGATGGATCAACTAAAACCAAAATCGGCGAAAACCAAAACTATTTTCCCCATAAGAAATAATGGAAATTCAATTAATCCATTCCAGAAACCCAGAAGTTTGGATTTTTTTTTTTTGGGGGCCTTAAAGATAGATTTACATGTACAAATGAATGAACTCTATGTGGCACTTACCTTTATTGAAGACTGATGTTGCTGGATGGAAGAGAGGGAGGGAAGGGAAGAGGGCTATTGTTTGGAAGGGAATCCCTTCCATAAGAATTTAGTACCAAGTCCTTATCCGGTCACTTCCCTCCCTGCCTGCTACACTCCCTCCTGCCTGCTACCTCCCTCCTGCCTGCTACACTCCTGCATACATGCTACACTCCTGCATACATGCTACACTCCCTGCATTCATGCTACACTCCTGCATACATGTTACACTCCCTGCATACCTGCTACACTCCCTGCATACATGCTACACTCCCTGCATACATGCTACATCCCTGCATTCATGCTAACTCCCTGCATACTGCTACACTCCCTGCATACCTGCTACACTCCCTGCATACATGCTACACTCCCTGCATACATGCTACACTCCCTGCATACTGCTACACTCCTGCATCCTGTTACACTCCTGCATACATGCTACACCCCTGCATACATGCTACACTCCCTGCATACATGCTACACTCCCTGCATACATGCTACACTCCCTGCATACTGCTACACTCCCTGCATCATGCTATACTCCTGCATACATGCTACACTCCCTGCATACATGCTACACTCCCTGCATACTGCTACACTCCCTGCATCATGCTACACTCCCTGCATACTGTTACACTCCCTGCATACATGCTACACTCCCTGCATACCTGCTACACTCCCTGCATACATGCTACACTCCCTGCATACCTGCTACACTCCCTGCATACCTGCTACACTCCCTGCATACATGCTACACTCCCTGCATACATGCTACACTCCCCTAGCATCATGCTACACTCCCTGCATGCCTGCTACACTCCCTGCATACATGCTACACTCCCTGCATACATGCTACACTCCCTGCATGCATGCTACACTCCCTGCATACCTGCTACACTCCCTGCATACATGTTACACTCCCTGCATACATGCTACACTCCCTGCATACATGCTACACTCCTGCATCATGCTACACTCCCTGCATACATGTACACTCCCTGCATACCTGCTACACTCCCTGCATACATGCTATACCTCCCTGCATACATGCTACACTCCCTGCATCATGCTACACTCCCTGCATAGCCTGCTACACTCCCTGCATACCTGCTACACTCCCTGCATACCTGCTACACTCCCTGCATACCTGCTACACTCCCTGCATACCTGCTACACTCCCTGCATACTGCTACACTCCCTGCATACTGCTACACTCCCTGCATACCTGCTTACACTCCCTGCATACTGCTACACTCCCTGCATACATGCTACACTCCCTGCATACATGCTACACTCCCTGCATACATGCTAACTCCCTGCATACATGCTCACTCCCTGCATACATGCTACACTCCCTGCATCCTGCTACACTCCTGCACATGCTAACTCCCTGCATACTGCTACATCCCTGCATGATGCTACACTCCCTGCATACATGCTACACTCCCTGCATACATGCTACACTCCCTGCATACCTGCTACACTCCCTGCATACATGCTACACTCCCTGCATACCTGCTACACTCCTGCATACATGCTACACTCCTGCATCTGCTACACTCCTGCATACATGCTACACTCCTGCATGCATGCTACACTCCCTGCATGCATGCTAACTGCTGCATCCGTACACTCCTGCATACATGCTACACTCCTGCATACATGCTACACTCCCTGCATGCATGCTACTCCTGCATCCTGCTACACTCCTGCATACACTGCTACACTCCCTGCATACATGTTACACTCCTGCATACATGCTACACTCCCTGCATACATGCTACACTCCCTGCATACATGCTACACTCCCTGCATACATGTTACACTCCCTGCATACCTGCTACAATCCCTGCATACATGTTACACTCCCTGCATACATGCTACACTCCCTGCATTCATGCTACACTCCTGCATAGATGTTACACTCCTGCATACATGCTACACTCCCTGCATACTGCTACACTCCCTGCTCATGCTACACTCCTGCATTGTACACTCCCTGCATACATGCTAACTCCTGCATACTGACACTCCTGCATACCTGCTACACTCCCTGCATACCTGCTACACTCCCTGCATACCTGCTACACTCCCTGCATACCTGCTACACTCCCTGCATACCATGCTACACTCCCTGCATCATGCTACACTCTCCTGCATCATCCTGCATACTACACTCCCTGCATACATGCTACATTCCCTACATACATGCTACACTCCTGCATACATGATACACTCCCTGCATTCATGCTACATCCCTGCATGCCTGCTACACTCCTGCATACATGCTACACTCCCTACATACATGCTACACTCCTGCATCATGCTACACTCCCTGCATGTCATGCTACACTCCCTGCATGCTACACTCCTGCACATGCTACACTCCTGCATACATGCTACACTCCCTGCATACATGCTACACTCCCTGCATACATGCTACATTCCCTACATACATGCTACACTCCCTGCATACATGATACACTCCCTGCATTCATGCTACACTCCCTGCATGCCTGCTACACTCCCTGCATACATGCTACACTCCCTGCATACATGCTACACTCCCTGCATGCATGCTACACTCCCTGCATGCATGCTACACTCCCTGCATGCCTGCTACACTCTTAAACTCCATCGTGTTTCTCACTTTCTTTACCAAAGGACTGGCACTAGGAGCTTTCTTTGGGCCCATGGTAGCTTATTTAGTAGTCACACACAATAATCAAGGGCCAAAAACAATGGATTGTTAAGAAATGTTTTGTATGATCTCCTGGTTTGATGTTCACTCAAGCATAAATAATGCTAGACTGCGTAACAATGTGCGTTGGTGGCGGGCCTACGGCCTTTGTATGTGCGCGGCACTGGTGTACATGTTCCGTACCATCGGCGAAAACTGAGACAATTTTTCCACAAAAAAAGTCATCGAAAACCAAAATCGGTGAAAACTGAGACAATCGAAAACCAAGGGATGATTGTATAGTATAATAGAGTAGGGTAAGCATAATATATCCTAGTGAGGTAATCACTGACAACACACTATTTTTTACACAGTTTTCACTGTTTTAAGATGCTGTTTTCATTACCACTAAATTCTACCATCATTCATAATGTACTTAAATAGTTAAAACATGAGTTTCGTGCAGCTCCCAACTCGAACAATTATGTAAGTTTATTATTGTAAGTGCTTTTGTAAGTGTATTTTTGGGGGTCTGAAACGGACTAATCTAATTTACATTAGTATTCCTTATGGAAACAAATTCGTTCAGTAACGGCACTCAAACAGCATTCTGGAACGAATTTTGTTTGACTTTATATGTGATCACCTAACAAGTTGTGCCAGACTCTCATATTGACAATTCTATATCATTTATATTGTGTTTATTTTCTTAACCCTTTCACTCTCCAGATCCATGAAATTAATATTGCTCTCAGTGTACACTTCAAAAAAATTTATTTTTTATACTGAAATTGTAGAGAATCTTTTTCTGAAAGTAATGACATGAAGAGCTTGTTAGTAGTGTTGTGTGAGGTGTTTGTCTTCAGTATTTGTCAGTGTCTAGTAGTGTTGTGTGAGGTGTTTGTCTTAGTATTTGTCATGTGTTAGTAGTTGTGTGGGTGTTTGTCTTCAGTATATTCAGTGTGTTAGTAGTGTTGTGGGGTGTTTGTCTTCAGTATATATCAGTGTGTTAGTAGTGTTGTGTGAGGTGTTTGTCTTCAGTATATATCAGTGTGTTAGTAGTGTTGTGTGAGGTGTTTGTCTTCAGTATATATCAGTGTGTTAGTAGTGTTGTGTGAGGTGTTTGTCTTCAGTATATATCAGTGTGTTAGTAGTGTTGTGTGAGGTGTTTGTCTTCAGTATATATCAGTGTGTTAGTAGTGTTGTGGAGGTGTTGTCTTCAGTATATGTCAGTGTGTTAGTAGTGTTGTGTGGGGTGTTTGTCTTCAGTATATGTCAGTGTGTTAGTAGTGTTGTGTGGGGTGTTTATCTTCAGTATCTGTCAGTGTGTTAGTAGTGTTGTGTGGGGTGTTTTTAGTCTTCAGTATATGTCAGTGTTGTTAGTAGTAGTGTGTGTGTTTGAGTCGTGTTTAGTAGTCTTCAGTATATGGCAGTGTGTTAGTAGTATTGTGAGGGTTTGTCTTCAGTACATGTCAGTGTGTTAGCAATGTTGTGTGAGGTGTTTGTCTTCAGTACATGTCAGTGTGTTAGTAGTGTTGTGTGGGGTGTTTGTCTTCAGTACATGTCAGTGTGTTATTAGTGCTATTCGAGGTGTTTGTCTTCAGTACATGTCAGTGTGTTAGTAGTGTTGTGTGGGGTGTTTGTCTTCAGTATATGGCAGTGTTTTAGTAGTGTTGTGTGAGGTGTTTGTCTTCAGTATATATCAGTGTGTTAGTAGTGTTGTGTGAGGTGTTTGTCTTCAGTATATATCAGTGTGTTAGTAGTGTTGTGTGAGGTGTTTGTCTTCAGTATATATCAGTGTGTTAGTAGTGTTGTGTGAGGTGTTTGTCTTCAGTACATGTCAGTGTGTTAGCAGTGTTGAGTAAGGTGTTTGTCTTCAGTATATGTCAATGTGTTAGTAGTGTTGTGTGGGGTGTTTATCTTCAGTACATGTCAGTGTTTAGTAGTGTTGTGTGGGTGTTTATCTTCAGTATCTGTCAGTGTGTTAGTAGTGTTGTGTGGGGTGTTTGTCTTCAGTATATGTCAGTGTGTTAGTAGTGTTGTTGAGGTGTTTGTCTTCAGTACATGTCAGTGTGTTAGTAGTGTTGTGTGGGTGTTTATCTTCAGTACTGTCAGTGTGTTAGTAGTGTTGTGTGGGGTGTTTGTCTTCAGTATATGGCAGTGTGTTAGTAGTATTGTGTGAGGTGTTTGTCTTCAGTACATGTCAGTGTGTTAGCAATGTTGTGTGAGGTGTTTGTCTAGTACATGTCAGTGTGTTAGTAGTGTTGTGTGGGGTGTTTGTCTTCAGTACATGTCATGTGTTATTAGTAGTCATATATCGAGGTGTTTGTCTTCAGTACATGTCAGTGTGTTAGTAGTGTTGTGTGGGTGTTTGTCTTCAGTATATGGCAGTGTTTTAGTAGTGTTGTGTGAGGTGTTTGTCTTCAGTATATATCAGTGTGTTAGTAGTGTTGTGTGAGGTGTTTGTCTTCAGTATATATCAGTGTGTTAGTAGTGTTGTGTGAGGTGTTTGTCTTCAGTATATATCAGTGTGTTAGTAGTGTTGTGTGAGGTGTTTGTCTTCAGTACATGTCAGTGTGTTAGCAGTGTTGAGTAAGGTGTTTGTCTTCAGTATATGTCAATGTGTTAGTAGTGTTGTGTGGGGTGTTTGTCTTCAGTATATGTCAGTGTGTTAGTAGTGTTGTGTCGGGTGTTTATCTTCAGTATCTGTCAGTGTGTTAGTAGTGTTGTGTGGGGTGTTTGTCTTCAGTACATGTCAGTGTGTTAGTAGTGTTATATGAGGTGTTTATCTTCAGTACATGTCAGTGTTAGTAGTGTTGTGTGGGGTGTTTATCTTCAGTATCTGTCAGTGTGTTAGTAGTGTTGTGTGGGGTGTTTGTCTTCAGTATATGGCAGTGTGTTAGTAGTATTGTGTGAGGTGTTTGTCTTCAGTACATGTCAGTGTGTTAGCAATGTTGTGTGAGGTGTTTGTCTTCAGTACATGTCAGTGTGTTAGTAGTGTTGTGTGGGTGTTTGTCTTCAGTATATGTCAGTGTGTTAGTATAATAATAATTTTTTATTTTTGCATGATACATGTTTGTACAAAGGAGTATAACAATTAGGTGTACATGCCAAAAGCCCCTATCTCACTGGCACCTATCCGAACACACTATTCCTAGCCCCAACCAACCCAATAGAAGTTTCACTTATAATCAACACACTAAAAACAAAGCAGGTGACCTAAATACTTACCACCATTTATATACAAAAAGCCTCTCAAGTTCTCTCACCAATTATTGCTACACTCTTTAACAAATCCATTGAATCCTCTACCTTCTCATCAATACTCAAAATAGCGAGGGTCACCCCAATACATAAAGGAGGAGCTCAAACAGACCTTAATAACTACAGGCCGATATCTAACTTACCCCTTCTCTCCAAAATCTTTGAAAAATTAATTCATAAACAAATATATTCCTACCTCACCTCCAACAGCGTACTCAACCACTGTCAATTTGGATTCAGGCCTAATAAAAATACAAATGATGCCATTATACACATGTTAGAAATAATTTACACCGCCCTTGAAAAAAAAGAAATCCCAGTGGGAATCTTCATTGATTTACGTAAAGCTTTTGATACAGTTGACCATGATCTGTTACACCTAAAATTATCACACTATGGTATAAGAGGACATTCCCTCAACTACCTAAAATCATACCTAAGCAACAGAAACCAATATGTGTACACAAATGGAGCTAGCTCCACCGCGCAAACTATTACTGTAGGTGTCCCACAGGGAAGTGTTCTTGGCCCACTACTCTTTCTCATTTACATTAACGACCTACCAAATGCATCTCAACTACTCAAACCCATACTTTTTGCAGATGACACTACATACGTTATCTCGCACCCTAGCCCAGACATACTAGCCAACACTGCAAATACTGAATTGCAGAAAATATCTACCTGGATGATGACCAACAAACTTACTCTCAATATTGATAAAACCTATTTTATCCAGTTTGGGAACAGAGCTACAAACGCACCACTTAACATAATGATAAACGGGTCCCCTATCGCAAAACTCACAGAGGGAAAATTCTTAGGAATCCATCTTGACAGTGGCCTCAAATTTCAGACACATATACAACAAATTTCCAAGAAAGTCTCAAAGACCGTGGGAATACTATCCAAGATAGGTACTATGTTCCACAACCAGCTCTCCTTACCCTATATCACTCACTCATTTACCCATACCTTACCTATGGAATCTGCGCATGGGGCTCTACATCAATACCTCATCTCAGACCACTAATAACACAACAAAAGGCAGCAGTTAGAATGATAACAAATTCACACTCCAGACAACATTCTCCACCAATATTCAAAAACCTAAACTTACTCACCATACAAGACATCCATACTTTTTACTGTGCCTATTACATACATAGAACACTCTATGCAAATATTAACCCACCACTCAAACTTCTCCTTACCAATTTTAACAGGACACATGACTATAACACTAGACACAGATCACTCCTCGATGTTCCCCGTGTCCATCTAACACTATGTAAAAACTCAATGCATATAAAAGGCACGAAAATTTGGAATTCATTACCTGTCATTGCCAAAGAAACCCTGCCTGTACCCCAATTCAAAACGATGCTAAAAAATCACCTTCTCACCCAAAGCTAAAGGCTCAATATCAAACATTCTCAACAAAGTAGAATAATCACTTAATGTAAAAACCTGACTAATCACTTAAATGTAAAAACCTGTTATGAATAATACATACTAAGCTAACTATTACCTAACATTTACATTATAATGACCACGTAAACTGTAACTGCAATGCAACTACAGTGGTACCTCGACTTACGATGTTATCATCTTACGTTATTTTCGATAACCGATATTTATAACGTAAGAAATTTGACTGTGACTTACGATGTTTGCTTCGTCTAACGACATTCGTACCGGACGTGTCCGCTTGGCGCCCAGCTGAGCGCGCACTCCAGGGAGCGTCAGTGTGCTATTGTTTACAAGCGAGAGCGACCACCCACCCACACCCACGCATTCATACCAGTATATTGTCATTATTCCACTGTTTTTAGTGCTTGCAACTGCTAAATAAGCCACCATGGGCCCCAAGAAAGCTCCTAGTGCTAACTAAGCCTGTGGTAAAGAATGTGCAGGGAGTGAAGCATTTATGCAGGGAGTGTAGCAGGCATGCAGGGAGTGTAGCATTCATGCAGGAGTAGCATCATGCAGGGAGTGTAGCATCATGCAGGAGTGTAGCATTCATAGGGAGTGTAGCATCATACAGGAGTGAGCATCATGCAGGGAGTGTAGCATTCATGCAGGGAGTGTAGCATTCATGAGGAGTGTAGCATTCATGCAGGGAGTGTAGCATTCATGCGGGAGTGTAGCATTCATGCAGGAGTGTAGCATTCATGCAGGGAGTGTAGCATTCATACAGGGAGTGTAGCATTCATGCAGGAGTGTAGCATTCAAAGAAAAGGCCAGTAACCCCAGAAAAGGACTTGGTACCTGCAGTGTTAAGGGAAAGGGGATTCCCTTCCAAACACTAGCATACTACTCCACCTTCTCCCTCCTCCCGTCCTCCACACATCAACAACTCTTCAATAAATGTAAGTGACATGTTATTGTACAATATTTACATGTGTATTTAGGTATTCTTTATTAAATTCTGTATTATTTAATGTCAAAAAGTTCTAAAAATATTTTATTTAACTACTTTTGGAATTCTTGGACGGATTAAATTTATTTCCATTATTTCTTATGGGGAAAATTGATTCGAGTAACGATTGTTTCGCCTTAAGATATGCCTCTCTGACGGATTAATATCGTAAGTCGGGTACCACTGTATATATATATATATATATATATATATATATATATTTTATATATATATATATACATTAGACCCTCATTTAGCACGACTTTATGTTGCGCGTTTTGGGTATTACGGATTGAAGAATTCGGCACATTTTTTATCTAACACGACGTAAACCTTATATTACGCGATTCGCTGGAGGGGAAAAATTTTGAGCGTGCGGTCCTGCGGTAGGTAAGTCTTGACTGACTTACTGAATGTTTTGACTGACTTACTGAATGACTTGACTGACTTACTGAATGACTTGACTGACTTACTGAATGACTTGACTGACTTACTGAATGACTTGACTGACTGACTGAATGACTTGACTGACTGACTTAATGAATGACTGACGATGACTACTGAAGACTTGACTGACTGACTTACTGAATGACTTGACTGACTGACTTACTGAATGACTTGACCGACTGACTTACTGAATGACTTGACCGACTGACTTACTGAATGACTTGACCGACTGACTTACTGAATGACTTGACCGACTGACTTACTGAATGACTTGACTGACTGACTTGACTGACTGACTTAATGACTTGACTGACTGACTTACTGAATGACTTGACTGACTGACTTACTGAATGACTTGACTGACTGACTTACTGAATGACTTGACTGACTGACTTACTGAATGACTTGACTGACTGACTTACTGAATGACTTGACTGACTGACTTACTGAATGACTTGACTGACTGACTTACTGAATGACTTGGCTGACTGACTTACTGAATGACTTGACTGACTGACTTACTGAATGTCCTGACTAACTTACTGAATGTCTTGACTGACTTCATGAATGTCTTGACTGACTTACTGAATGTCTTGACTGACTGACTTAATGAATGACTTGACTGACTGACTTACTGAATGATACTGAATGACTTAACTGACTTACTGAATGGACTGACTTACTGAATGACTTTATTAAAGTTAGAGACACTCAGTACAACCATCGACTTCAGTTCCAGAATCTCTACTATCCACCTCAGCCCAGTAGGGCTACAGCATAACTCTCCACTCTCTTCACAATCATCCACAAACATCAGCACCCACAATTTAAGGTAAATACTATTATTTCTGTTACATTTGTAGTCTTAAGCAGTAAAACCAACATAATACATCACGATAATGAACTACAATTACATATTCTCTTTTATATTTGTAAGATCTGTTGGTGAAAAACTTGTTTGGCTTTTTGGGGACTCTCAGGAACGTAACCCTATTTTTCCCATAAGTTCTTTTAATTATCTAACACGATTTTACCTAACACGATGTTTTCAGGACCGTAACTACTGTGCTAAATGAGGGTCTACTGTATATATATTATATATATATATATATATATATATATATATCTTTCTTCTTTCAACACGTCGGCCGTTTCCCACCGAAGCGGGGTGGCCCAAAATGAAAACGAAAGTTTCCCTTTTACATTTAGTAATATATACAGGAGAAGGGTTACTAGCCCCTTGCTCCCGGCATTTTAGTCGCCTCTTACGACACGCATGGCTTACGGAGGAAGAGTTCTGTTCCACTTCCCCATGGAGATAAGAGGAAATAAGAACAAGAACTAGTAAGAAAATAGAAGAAAACCCAGAGGGGTGTGTATATATATGCTTGTACATGAATGTGTAGTGTGACCTAAGTGTAAGTAGAAGTAGCAAGATGTACCTGAAATCTTGCATGTTTATGAGACAGAAAAAAGACACCAGCAATCCTACCATCATGTAAAACAATTTCAGGCTTTTGTTTTACACTCACTTGGCAGGACGGTAGTACCTCCCTGGGTGGTTGCTATCTACCAACCTACTACCTAGAATATATACATCTTTCTTTCTTTCAACACGTCGGCCGTTTCCCACCGAAGCAGGGTGGCCCAAAAGAAAAAACGAAAGTTTCTCCTTTTACATTTAGTAATATATACAGGAGAAGGGGTTACTAGCCCCTTGCACCCAGCATTTTAGTCGCCTCTTACGACACGCATGGCTTACGGAGGAAGAATTCTGTTCCACTTCCCCATGGAGATAAGAGGAAATAAGAACAAGAACTAGTAAGAAAATTGAAGAAAACCCAGAGGGGTGTGTGTATATACATATGCTTGTACATGAATGTGTAGTGTGATCTAAGTGTAAGTAGAAGTAACAAGACATACCTGAAATCTTGCATGTTTATGAGACAGAAAAAAGACACCAGCAATCCTACCATCATGTAAAACAAATACAGGCTTTCGTTTTACACTCACTTGGCAGGACGGTAGTACCTCCCTGGGCGGTTGCTGTCTACCAACCTACTACCTAGAATATATACATATATGTATATATATATATATATATATATATATATATATATATATATATATATATATATATATATATATATATATATACAGTGGTACCTCGACTTACGATGGTCCCCAAACTCACCCTTTTATGTAAGTTTATTTTTAAATGCTTTTGTAAGTGTAATTTTGGGGTCTAAAAGGACTAGTCTATTTTACAACATTTCTTAAGGAGATAAATTTGTTTGTAATGGCACTTGAACAGCATTCTGGAATGAAAAATATCGTAAGTCGAGGTACCACTGTATATATATAAATTTTTATATATATATATATATATATATATATATATATATATATATATATATATATATATATATATATACAGTGGACCCTCGGTTAACGAAAAATTCATTGCAGAAGCCTGCTCAGTGCCATTTCCGAACGAATTTACGTCCTTAAGAAATAATGTCATGTAGGTTAGTCTATTTCAGACCCCCAAAAATACACTTCCACAAGAACTTACAAAATTATACTTACATAATTGCACGATTTCCAGGGTATTGTAACCGAGGGTCCACTGTATATATATACAGTGGTACCCCGACTTACGATATTTTTTCATTCCAGAATGCTGTTCAAGTGCCATTACCAAACGAATTTATCTCCATAAGAAATGATGTAAAATAGACTAGTCCTTTTAGACCCCCAAAATTACACTTACAAAAAGCATTTAAAAAAATAAACTTACATAAAAGGGTGAGTTAGGGGACCATCGTAAGTCGGGGTACCACTGTATATATAGTGGTCCTTCGGTTTTCATGCATCTCCAAACTCGAACATTTATATAAGTGTATTTTCGTAAGTGCGGTTGCAAGTGTATTTTTGGGGGTCTGAAATAGACTAACCTATGTGACATTATTTCTTAAGGATGAAAATTCGTTCGGTAATGGCACTTGAGCAGCATTGTGGAACAAATTTTCGGCGAAAACCGAGTTACCACTGTGATGGAGTGAAGGATGACGAAAGTTTTTCTTTTTCGGGCCACCCTGCCTTGGTGGGAATCGGTCGATGTGTTAATAAAAAATATATATATATATACAGTGGTACCTAGAGTTTCGATATTTTTTCGTTCGAGAATGCTGTTCAAGTGCCAATACCAAACGAATTTATCCCCATAAGGAATAATGTAAAATAGACTAGTCCTTACACCCCAAAAATATACTTAAAGCATTTAAATAAACTTACATAAAAGGTATTTGGGACTATCAGCCCAGGTACCACTGTATATACAGTGGTACCCCGACTTACGATGGTCCCTAAACACACTCCTTTATGTAAGTTGATTTTTTAAATGCTTTTGTAAGTGTAATTTTGGGGGTCTAAAAGGACTAGTCTATTTTACATCATTTCTTATGGAGATAAATTTGTTTGGTAATGGCACTTGAACAGCATTCTGGAATGAAAATATCGTAAGTCGGGTACCACTCTATATATATGTATACAGTGGACCCCGGTGTTCGTCCTGCTCAAAACAAGCCCTTTTATGTAAGTATATTTTTTAAATGCTTTTATAAGTGTAGTTTGGGGTCTAAAAGGACTAGTCTACTTACATTATTTCTTAAGGGAATAAATTCGGTTGGTAATGGCACATGAACAGCATTCTGTTACGAAAATGGACGAACACCGGGGTCCACTGTATATATATATATATATATATATATATATGTATATATGTATATATGTATATATATGTATATATATATATATATATGTATATATATATATATATATATATATATATATATATATATATATATATATATATATATATATATATATATAATGTATATATATGAATATATATATATATATATATATATATATATATATATATATATATATATATATATATATATATATATATATATATATATACAGTGGTACTCGAAGTTACGATATTTTTCGTTCGAGAATGCTGTTCAAGTGCCATTACCAAACGAATTTATCCCCATAAGGAATAATGTAAAATAGACTAGTCCTTTTACACCCCCAAAAATATACTTACAAAAGCATTTAAAAAAATAAACTTACATAAAAGGGCGATTTTGGGACCATCAATCCTAGGTACCACTGTACATATATATATATACATATATATATATATATACATATATATATATACATATATATATATATATATACATATATATATATTTATATATTTTTTTTTTTTTTTTAACACATCGGCCGATTCACCAAGGCAGGGTGGCCCGAAAAGAAAAATTTCATCATCATTCACTCCATCACTGTCTTGCCAGAAGGGTGCTTTACACTACAGTTATAAAACTGCAACATTAACACCCTCCTTCAGAGTGCCGGCACTGACTTCCCATCTCCAGAACTCAAGTCCGGCCTGCCGGTTTCCTGAATCCCTTCATAAATGTTACTTTGCTCACACTCCAACAGCACGTCAAGTATTAAAAACCATATGCCTCCATTCACTCCTATCAAATACGCTCACACATGCTTGCTGGAAGTCCAAGCCCTCGCACACAAAACTTCCTTTACCCCTCCCTCCAACCTTTCCTAGGCCGACCCCTACCCCGCCTTCCCTCCACTACAGATTTATACACTCGAAGTCACTCTGTCTCGTTCCATTCTCTCTACGCCCAAACCACATCAACAACCCCCCCTCAGCTCTCTGGG
>WNWK01010991.1:0-30012 GCA_009830355.1 Cherax destructor
TGTAACAATCTAAGATCTAATATCATTATATAATAATTTAAACAGTAAAATTTCATCATATTGTAATTTTGAAAATAATTTTAACTAGAATAAACTCAATAAATTTCTCTAATATTAAGTTAGTTAGTTTAGTTTGATATCTTTATTATGCACCCCATACCCATCCTGTGGGCGGTAGTCAAAAGATTACAGAGGTACATAATGGGTCCAGGGACTGGACCCCAAAGTTATATAGCTGCAAGTTCAAGGTAATGAACTAACAAGCTACAAAGATAATGAACTCAAGTTACAAGGTAATGAAACATGTAAGTAAATTTACTTACTACGTTTATACATAGTTACAATCATGAACAAATTATAACGCAATGAACACTTCATAGTCTACACCCGGTCACAACTGTAATGAGTTCTTGGTGCAAATTTATTGTTGGGTCACATACACTTACATATACACATACACACACACAATCACACACATATATACATACACACAGCACACAAAAGGCCCAGCCTTCAATCGACATGTCACAGGACAAAGGTAATCAACACGCGGCTCACACACACACACACACCTTGACTCGCCTGCACCACAACTAGGTAGTACAACTAGGTATACACACACACACAACACACACAACACACACACACATCAAAACTAGAAAGTGCAAGTTTCGACAAGGTTAGTTCACAACTCAGGTCTGTCTTGAAGAAGGCTGAATAGGACTAACAACACTGGAGGAAGAAGGGTCAGAGGAGACATGATAACGACATACAAAATACTGCGGAATTGACAAGGTAAGTACAGGTTGTTTCAGAGAGACACAAAACAGGGGACACACTGGAAGCTGAAGACTCAGATGGTCAAGGGATGTCAGGAAACATTTCTTCAGCCACAGAGTAGTCAGAAGTGGAATGGACTAGAGAAATATAGTGAGGCAGGAACCATACATAGTTAAGACAAGGTATGATAAAGCCATGGAGCAGAGCAGCAAGCAGACAGCAGCGGCCAGAGCGAGTCTCACCCCGCAACCACAATTAGTGAATTAGGTAACATACACACACACACACACACACACACACTCACACACACACACATACACACGTAGCAATGCTTTATTTACAGGGAGCAAAGTCAGGGTATTTTTCCAGAATGGTCTGTAATATACCACTGTGGATAAAATACTTTGACATATCTTGAACATTTCTGAGTGAGTTGTCTCTGAATTCATTAATTTTGTCGCACTCCAGTACATAATGACGCAGGGTGTGACAATAATCCAACTGACAAAGTTTACATTTTGTTTGGTCTACATCTGGTGGTTGTGATTTAACCTGCCAAAGATACTTGTAACCCAGCCGGAGGCGGGCGGTAGTGACATCCAAGAGTCTGCTTATTTTGTTGGATGCACCATAGACATGTGGCTCCTCCTGCATGATTGACTTAAGACTCAGGGAGATTGACACCAGTCTAATATTAAGTACCTAGTTTTTAAGGACTAGAATAAGCTGCCCCTAATGCCATGGCATGTCAGTGGCTCTCCTTGCACTCAATTTACATTGTAACTTCCAATACCCATGTAACCTGCAATGAAATAAAATTTGTTTGTTTGTTGTTTGTTTGTTTATAATTATTATTATCATTATTATTATCATAATAATGACAACAGTTTGGGTTACCAAGGCAACAGCGTCAATACCGGCGTTAGCCTATCAACGAACCGGACACTCTTGTTTACAATGACGTCATTTTTATTATTATTGGCATAATATCTTCCCTAATATTGAATTTATTTTGTGTATAGTGAATCATGTTTACAATCGATCATGTATAATTAATTACACTGCTTCGTTATTAATAGGAAAAAGTAAAATTTGGTGTGAAATGTTTGAATAGTTTGTGCCGGAAATATTAGTAAGGTTAAAGTGATGGCGATGGATCAACACAGGTTTAGCATTCGATGTTTATTTTTGGGAATTTACACTCTTTTAATACTGAAAGCTTATTGTACCACACACTGGGTGGTTACGGAAGATGGCAAGATACAAGCACAAGTAAGTTTTTGTAATAAATGATAAAGATACAGCCAAAACAACAGGGATCTCCTTCCTCCCGAGAACATACCCACTGGATTTATGATTACAAATCCAAATTTATTTCCTTAATACAGGATGTTGTCATGATTTTGGGAATTGCATATCTATATAAAATATTTTTATAAAGTCCCTTGTTATGTAAAGTATTTCCGGCAGACTAAAACTAGTACTTAGAACTGCTTAATACCAGTACTGGGATGGATGATTATTATTATTATTATTATTAAGGGGGAGCGCTAAACCCATAGGGATTATATAGCGCCTGTGGGGGGCAGGGGGAGAATGGAAGGCATTCAGGCTCAGTCCAGGAAACTGGAGCACAGATCCAATTCACTAGATCAAGAGCCCCTCGCCAGCACCAAGGAACCTCATTTGAGGGGTACTGGGATGGAGATAAGTGTATAAGTTTATTCAGGTACAGGTACACATAAATACAGCAACATAAATTATCATACATAGCAGCATATTTGTAGATTACCCAGGATAACCCAAAAAAGTCAGATAAAGTGACTTACTTCCATTGGATTTCTTGAATAATGATTGTTCATTGGAATAGTAATTTTCAGCATGTACATTTCTGTATTTTAAGTACAGTAGCTAAGATGAGTGTACCTACGTTCCATCCAAGCACAGGTGGAACTTTGAACATGTTTCCTTACACCTGCTGTCCCTGTTTGCCCAGCAGTAAGGTACCTGGGTGTTAGGATAATAATTAGGTCTGTGCCACAGTATCAGTATTGGTGGGTATTGGTTATTTTTATGGCACTGGTGAAAAAAATGGATATCAACCAATACTTTTAAAATATAAATATTACACATACTCAAAACACTAGTAATATTAACACTCTACCTCACTACTGTGGAGGGTTTCTCATATACACTCCAACATTAATACAGTACACATACTTTCTCTGATTATCCATGTTTATAATCTAGAGCAGAGAGAGTAATACAAGATATCATTGCTAATTGTTGGCAAATAGTGTGCCACTTCAGTCACTCTCCTCTAGCCTGTAATCTAGAGGCTCCTCAAGAATAAAAGGATCTACCTAAGCACAAGCTCATTCAGAATGTATGTACCCTCTAGAATAAAGCTTATTTAAACTTAGAATGCATCTATGAACAAAAAAAAAGCCTTTGCTATATATTGTTTAGATAATACTCACCTTCCATCATTTAATTAAATAAATGGAATCTTATTGGCAATTTATCTTATTTGTTGAAAATATTCTACAAAACAACCATTTGGAAATTTGTCTTTGGACTGCCTCTAGGTAAGATGCTTTCCCTAGCTAATGCCGCTGACGCAGGCCCCCGAGAGTAGTACTCAATCTCACAAGTGGCTTATGGGACACATTTCCATATAACTGCAGCTGCAAGAAAATCCCCATCTACATGCACGACTAAAAGGGTTAACTTACTTGGTGGAGAAGAATATGTCACCCGGTTCTCCAACCTCCCTCTGGACTTTCCCCTTCAAGTCACCACGTGTAGTTAAGGACTTAAATTCTGCAAGAATTCAAGTGGTATTAGTGTCCTGCCTGTAACTCAGAACTCCCTGACTCCAAGGGATATCCTCTAAGCAATATCTATGCAGTAAGTGACACTAGCTTCTAGACTTGTACTTAAGAGGGGACGCCGGTACGTACTGGTCTACTAGCGTCCAACTGCACAAAGACCCACAGTTCAACTCACTCACGTTTTCCCCCAGAAAACTGGCCAGATACTGAGAGAAAGAAAAGTATTCTCTTACTGTAGTGGGTCTGTACGGAGGTGGATATCCACAGTACTACTTCGGGATGCCTCCTCCGAGTTCCCCAGGTCTAGTAGGTGTAGACACGTTGGGGCGCTGCTCTGCAGTTCACGGCACTTGTTGTTCCAATGGTGTCTGATCTTAGAAGAGCGCTTTCAGGCCTTGGGGACCCACACTGCCTGTGTTCAGCATGGGATTGCCATTTCTCATTGGCTTATATAACCCTATGTTTGCCTATATTAAAAGCCTAAGCCTACCTATGTTAATATCTAAGGTTACCTCATTACTTCTAATATTAGTTACTAACTGTACAAACCTACCTAGACCTTCCTAGAAGAGTAAATCCATCAATACGTGCAATATCACTACCTTCACCAACTCGTGAGTGTGTGTGTGTGTTTTGGGTGGATGTGAGGGCTCATAAAACTCAGAGGGCCTATCCCTGGTAAGTTAAGGCTTCATACAGCTTATTTACCCTGTGGAACTTGAGCGACCAAATAAGTTTCCACACCATATTTCTTAGTGAAAGAAATTGTCTGTCTCAGAAATACTGCTTAAAGAATAATATTTGAAGTATTTCATCAGCAAAGCTTTCAGTGATCCAAGATTCTCAGGCTTGTGTATCACACTATTAGCTCTTAAAGGGCCAGTGTTAAATAGATTAAGAGAGTTACATTACTGACTTCAACACGATACTCAACACATTTCAAGATCCCTGATATAGAATAACTTCTCTACTGCCAATGCTGACGATGAGTCTATGGGTCTATTGTCAGCAGATAGGTCTATGAAGGCTGAGGTAAATCATAGAATTGATGAGGGGAAAAGGGTGAGTGGTGCACTTAGGAGTCTGTAGAGACAAAGAACTTTGTCCGTGGAAGTAAAAAGGGGAATGTATGAGAGTATAGTTATACCTACGCTCTTATATGGGTGTGAAGCATAGGTGGTGAATGTTGCAACAAGGAGAAAGCTGGAGGCAGTGGAGATGTCATGTCAGAGGGCAATGTGTGGTGTGAATATAATGCAGAGAATTCGTAGTTTGGAAATTAGGAGGAGGTGTGGGATTACCAAAACTGTTATCCAGAAGGCTGAGGAGGGGTTGTTGAGGTGGTTCGGACATGTAGAGAGGATGGATCAAAATAGAATGACTTCGAGAGTGTATAAATCTGTAGTGGAGGGAAGGCAGGGTAGGGGTCGGCCTAGGAAAGGTTGGAGGGAGGGGGTAAAGGATTTTCTACAGAGAACTCGGCTTTTCTACAGGAAAACTAGGATTTTCTACAGAGAACTAGGATTTTCTACAGAGAACTCGGCTTTTCTACAGGAAAACTAGGATTTTCTACAGAGAACTAGGATTTTCTACAGAGAACTCGGCTTTTCTACAGGAAAACTAGGATTTTCTACAGAGTGGCTTGGACTTCCAGCAAGCATGCGTGAGCATATTTGATAGGAGTGAATGGAGACAAATGGTTTTTAGGACTTGACGTGCTGTTGGAGTGTGAGCAAGGTAAAATTTATGAAGGGATTCAGGGAAACCGGCAGGCCAGACTTGATTCCTGGAGATGGGAAGTACAGTGCCTGCACTCTGAAGGAGGGGGTGTTGCAGTTTTATAACTATAGTGTAAGCATGCCTTTGACAAGACAGTGATGTAGTGAATGATGATGAAAGTTTTTCTTTTTCGGGCCACCCTGCCTTGGTGGGAAACGGCCGATGTGTTAAGGGGCAGTAAGAAAATTGAGTTAATCTTATATAAAAATAGCTTAACTCTCTGGCTACACAATGGTACAAGAATCAATGTAATACAACGTTTCTACAAGGAATTATAGTCATTTATATCATGTATGGTGACGGCGATGTGCGCAACTCGCCTGCTCTCAGCCCGTATATTTTTAGAATTTTTGTACATTTTTTCCTTTGCTGTTTCGTGTATTATTCATTCTAATGGTATAATTTATGATTTGGCATCATGTGAGAGTGGGCGGAGCTTATACGTAGTCTACCATCCAATCAGGAGCGATCTGGGAATATTTGCTGACGCCGGCAGAATTCCCACTTTAAGCCGCACCATATATTATTTAATTATTACGCTAATATCAATTCTATGGCTTATTTATCTATCACAATTGATCTAATATGAAATAATAAACACTATAAATAACATATAAATGTGTTATATGCTCCAGCATGAATAAAAATGAGCCCTAATATAGCACGGTCTCTATCAGCAATATGGGTATAAAAATGATTCCCGTTCCCATAACATGTTCTTTGGCCCGTGAGTAAGAGAAAACGGAGTTTTAGAGGTTAACTACACTAAAACATTAGTTTTACAAGGAAAACATTGAAACACAAGTGATTTTCTCGAAAAAAAAAAAAAATTGTGAGGCGGGTGGCCGGCGCCATTCCAGGCGCTTTCCAGGCGAATATCTCGGAAGTAAGTTATTGACTTATTTTACTTAGGTGAACCTTTACTGTTTGATTAAATGAAATAATATTCACAGGAATCGTAAAAATATGATTGTTCTTTTTTTTAATGACGCACTTTTCAAAATATTCCAAATATTTTGGGATTTATTTGAGAGTAAAGGGCAGATATTTTTTCAACATTCAAACAGTTACATACTTTATTTTTTTGTGGAATAAAAATAAGATGTTTACAGGAAAGTGAGTCAACAAAAAATCATATTAGCATTGTTCTTTCGGTACCAATTCCCAAAACAACCTTACGTAGTAACATATAGGCTCGCGTTCCTGCCAAACATCCTGACATGAAATTTTCAGTAAATATTTTTTTTTCAGTTGTTGTTTGGACTTTCTTATTGAATATTTTTTAAAACATACTGAGTAAACACTTCTGAGTGTAAAAAAAAAAATGAAAGAAATTCGACGAACAGAAAAAAAAAAAACTTGACAGGTCATACTACCCATTAATAAAAAAATAATAAATAAATATACGAACTTGAAATAAAAAAATAAATTTCAGTTTCAATCAGTCATGAGATTTATATACTACTGAAAAAGAACACAAGGGATACCTTCCTCAGTTGCCTTAATGTGATAAACCACATCTTGTAATACAGTAATGATTTTAGTAATGGAATGTTATTAGTTTTCATCGTATAATATACCCATTTAGTATGTACCTATTTTTTTTTGCAGATGGATTCAATCTTCCAGCTGCGGCGCCCTTATGATTTTTTGGCCTTGGCTCAGCAGGAGCAGAGGGCTATGCAAGTCGAGTCCTTGAAGAGAGATCTTGTGTCACAAAAGTCTCAAATTGATCGTAATGAAGATAAAGTAAGTTGTGCTCAGGAATTCTGCTTCTTTTCCACATTTTAAGGCTGTGGAGATTTACCCAGCAGATTTGAATGAAAAGGTATATACAGTAAGCTTTCTTATAAAGTTCCTCTATATAGTGCAATTTTTGTTTGGAAATGCTATCACAAAAGTTATCCAAAATTGAATAGTGCATAGAAAGGTCTTTGTAGTATGTACATTCTATTCAATTTTATATTAACTTTTTCATTTGCGTTTATAAAAATAACTATACTGTTTAGAGGAACTTTATTAGAGAAAGCTTAGTATATTACAGGATGAAATGGGTTCAAGCTACTCAGAGGAATATTCATTTATTCATATTATCAGTATTACTCATTACCATCACGGAAACCTAATACCACTACACTAGCAAAACATCCGCAGTATTATAGTTTGTGGGAACAAGGACATGTACACAACACTTAACACCTGGGAGTGATCATGTCAGAGGATCTCACCTTCAAGGACCATAACACCGTAGCAATCGCATCTGCTTAGAAAATGACAGGATGGATAATGAGAACCTTCAAAACCAGGGATGCCAAGCCCATGCTGACACTTTTCAGGTCGCTTGTTCTATCTAGGCTGGAATATTGCTGCACACTAACTGCACCTTTCAAGGCAGGTGAAATTGCGAACCTAGAAAATGTGCAGAGAACCTTTACGGCATGCATAACTGCGATAAACCACCTCAATTACTGGGAACGCTTGAAGTTCCTAAACCTGTACTCCCTAGAACGCAGGCGGGAGAGATGTATTATTATATACACATGGAAAATTCTCGAGGGATTAGTACCAAATTTGCACACGAGAGTCACTCCCTACGAAAGCAAAAGACTCAGCAGGCGATGTAACATCCCCCCAATGAAAAGCAGGGGTGCCACTAGCATGTTGAGAGACAACATAATAAGTGTCAGGGGCCCAAGACTGTTCAACTACCTCCCAGCATACATCAGGGGGATTATCAACAAACTCCTGGCTGTCTTCAAGCGAGCACTGGACAGGCACCTAAAGTCGGTACCTGACCAGCCAGGCTGTGGTTCGTACGTTGGACTGTGTGTGGCCAGCAGTAACAGCCTGGTTGATCAGGCTCTGATCCAACATTAGGCCTGGTCACAGACCGGGCCACAGGGGCATTGACCCCTGGAACTCTCTCCAGGTATACTCCAAGTATATGGAGATTTTTTGCTCTTTGGGTTTTATCAGGCCAATACAAAGCATGGAAAATTACAGAATAGTATGTAGTGGATAGAGGTCAGGTGCATTAGGTGGGGTCAGGTCTGGTCAGGTCATGTACTGGTATGTGAGTCACTATTTCCCAGTGAAATTAGGATTTAGGGGCATTTGGGAGAGGTGTGGGAATAAAAGATGATGAATCTGCTGCAGTTCTGAGGGTCATCCAAACTGTGATATTAGCACACTTCTGGCAAGACAGCAGTTAGATGACAGAAGAACTCAAAACAATGGATTCAAGTTTAATAAATTCAGATTTTTAAAGGAAATAGATAAGTACTGGTTGCCAATCAAGTGGTGGATGTTTGTGTTCCATTAGTGATATAATTTTATTGTTGGTTGTTGCACCATTTGGGTATAACTGTGTTCATAGGTTGTTTTTTTCTAAATACTGTACGGCAGATCCTGCATATTTTTGTAAAAATGTTGTGAACTTTAATTACAATGCACAGTATAGTACAGTAGAGTATGTACTTTGTTCATGAGTGTCAGCAGTAATAAGTTTACACTCCTGAACTCTGTTATTTTTTAAGATATGAACCAAAGAGTGTTTATTGCTCTCCCTACACACTTTCCACTGTCTTTCTTAATGTTGCTGCACCAGCCTGCTGTAGATACAGGTAACCTGAGCAAATATTGCCCACCACTGCTGTTTGCAATCGTGTCATTACGATTTCTTGAGTCATTTCCACTTTTCTCACCATAAACATGTGTTTCATGTAGTGTAATTCTATTGTAATGATATACAGATTTACTATTTTTCTTTATAATTCCTATTTGTTGTCTTGTATTTTGCCATAATGTTCCTCCATACTTGTAATGTGTGTTTTATTTCAGCAATTCTATTCCTGCCAGTTTATCAGTTATCATTCAATGCACATAACATGAGATGGTATCCATACACACATTACTAGTATTTTGTCATTTTATGTAATTTTTCCAGAGTTGAGACTGCTTGAGGATGACATTGAGTAAGAACACAATTCATGCTTTCTCTATAACCTCTGTGGCTAATTAATTGGCAGTTACAGTAATTCAGTTTGGGTTGATAAACCCCAAATGGGAATTCTAGCTTTTGACTACAGTAAATGCTACCAGCAATGTAGAAAAATATAAAAAACTTATAAAAGTACTGCACTGCATTATATTTTTATTAACACTGAAATTGTGTAATTATTTTTGTTTTTTAAACGCTGTTCATCTGCCGAGGCAGATTGACGCAAAAAGAAGTACTTATGACAGTTTAAAGTTTCATGACTAACAGCATTATTAAAACTTTTTAATATTACACAAGAGTGTTTTAATTAATAAGCATTTTTTCTTCAGGATACACAGTTAGAAGAAAGAATATATCGTACAGACTCTGATTGTGTTCTTGCTGGTCGGCCATTAACGGAGTTTGATCTCTATGCTAGTACTGTGGTAAACATGGAGAGTGCTGGCATAAGGTTTGTATATGATACTAGTAGCAATAGCAAGGCATGATAATCCACAAGTCAATAACTTCTTGAATTGCATGTTTTACAGCTTGTGTGAGTGTGTTGGATAGAGGAGAGTGGTGACAAGGTTTTTTTTCTGATTTGACATGCTGTTAAAGTGCGAGCAAGTTAACATTTATCAAGGGATTTAGGGGAACCGGGAAGTGCAGTACCTGCACTGTGAAGGAGGCATAGGGATGTCAGAGATTGGAGGGCCATTTGAACTGGGATGTCAGGATGCTTTTTGGCAAGACAGTGATTGAATGTATAACAATGAGGGTCATCCTACCTTGGTTGGAGATAGCTGGTGTGAAAAATTAAACTTAACCTGTCTTACTGATGTTACCCTATTTTCCTCATCCTCAACATTTCTAAAACACTATAGGGAACAAACTGTAGTTCAAACTGCACAATGAAACCTCAATATGAAACTTTGTGTGATGGTGGGTTGTTTGTTAGGATAGAGGAAACTGTCTCATGATGCAGGCATTTGTCAGATTGTCAGATGGTTGGTACTTTGGCATAAGATGTCAAAGTACAGTACTTGTTTAATTGAACATCATGACCCACACAATCCAAATTAACATGGATTTAAAATAGTTATATACAGTGGTACCTCGACTTACGATGTTATCATCTTACGTTATATTCGATAACCGATATTTATAACGTAAGAAATTTGAATGCGACTTACGATGTTTGATTCGTCTAACGACATTCGTACCGGACGTGTCCGCTGGCGCCCAGCTGAGCGCACTCCAGGGAGCGTCAGTGCTATTGTTTACAAGCGAGAGCGACCACCCACCCACACCCACGCATTCATACCAGTATATTGTCATTATTCCACTGTTTTTAGTGCTTGCAACTGCTAAATAATCTACCATGGGTCCAAGGAAAGCTCCTAGTGCTAAGCCTGTGGTAAAGAATGTGCAGGGAGTGAAGCATTTATGCAGGGAGTGTAGCATTTATGCAGGGAGTGTAGCAGGCATGCAGGGAGTGTAGCAAGGATGCAGGGAGTGTAGCAGGCATGCAGGGAGTGTAGCAGGCATGCAGGGAGTGTAGCAAAGATGCATGGAGTGTAGCAGGGATGCAGGGAGTGTAGCAAGGATGCAGGGAGTGTAGCAAGGATGCAGGGAGTGTAGTAGGCATGTAGGGAGTGTAGCATTCATGCAGGGAGTGTAGCATTCATGCAGGGAGTGTAGCATTCATGCAGGGAGTGTAGCATTCATGCAGGGAGTGTAGCATTCATGCAGGGAGTGTAGCATTCATGCAGGGAGTGTAGCATTCATGCAGGGAGTGTAGCATTCATGCAGGGAGTGTAGCATTCATGCAGGGAGTGTAGCATTTCATGCAGGGAGTGTAGCATTCATGCAGGAGTGTAGCATTCATGCAGGGAGTGTAGCATTCATGCAGGGAGTGTAGCATTCATGCAGGTAGGAGTGTAGCATCTCATGCCAGGGAGTGTAGCATTCAAAGAAAAGGCCAGTAACCCCAGAAAAGAACTTGGTACCTGCAGTGTTAATGGAAGGGGATTCCCCTTCCAAACACTAGCATACTACTCCACCTTCTCCCCTCCTCCCGTCCTCCACACATCAACAACTCTTCAATAAATGTAAGTGACATGTTATTGTTCAATATTTGCATGTGTATTTAGGTATTCTTTATTAAATTATTTATTATTTAATGTCAAAAAGTTCAAAAAAATATTTTATTTAACTACTTTTGGAAGTCTTGGACTGATTAAATTTATTTCCATTATTTCTTATGGGGAAAATTAATTCGTCTAACGATTGTTTCGCCTTAAGATATGCCCTCTCTGACGGATTAATATCGTAAGTCGAGGTACCACTGTATTTGCTTTAAAACTATATGTTTCTTATCTTTTAATCTGCAATTATACCATTTTTGTCTATAATATCAACACTAACTTCCACAGTTTGGATGATCACCTTGGTCAGCCTCCTGGTATGTCAGACACTCTACAAGAACCAGATTGCATCAGTGTGCTGGACCTTCCCTTCTCCATGTTTGCTTTTGAACACCTTCAGGTAATTCAGGCACAAGATTGTTTGGTTATGAAAAATTAATGTAATGCTTTGATATGTTATAGCTTGAAAGGTGCTCATTATGAGAGGGTGTTGCATTTTGGTAGGCTATTTAAATTGTAACAGCAGCACTCTTCTGGAAAGATGTCTGTTGAATGAATAATGATGAATGTTTCATTTTTTAGGTCACCCTACCTTGGTGGGAAATGGACATTGTGTTAAAAAGTGGTCTTTGCTTTAAGTGTTTGCATGAGTTGAAAAGATCAGTACTGTCTAAGTGAATACAGTACTGAACTTTTACAGAGTTAGGTAGATGACATCTTTGCTCTTTGGCCTCATGACTTAAGTCTCTTCCAACCTTTTCTTGATGCTCTTAATAATCTTGCCCCTTCCATTAAGTTTAAAGCTGATTGGGAATCTAATTCTTTGCTTCCTTTCCTTGATGTTCATGTCCACCGTTCAGTTACAGGTTTTGCCTTCTCCGTGTACCGCAAGCCTATGCACAGTGGCATGTACATTCATTACTTCTCTTATCATGCCTCCTCTGTCAAGAAGAGTGTTCTTATCTCCCTCTTTCTCCGTGCTCTCCGCATCTGTGATCCTCAGTTTCTTGAAGCAGAAATTTCCACTCTTCATAATTCTTTTCCCGCCTGGGCTACCCTTCCCATTTCATAGACTCTGCTTTCTCTCGTGCTAAACGGACTTTCTTCTCTCTAAACCCTCTACTCCTGAGAACTCTCCAGTCCTCTGCCTTCCCTACATCTCTGGTCTCTCTAATCTCAGCAACTCTCTCCGTTCCTTAGACATCAAACTTACCTTTCGCCAAACTAACACTCTTCGCACTAATCTAGTTCATACCTCCCTACCTCCACAGATTCTCCTGGTGTCTACTCTATTTCTTGCTCCTCCTGTCCTCTTCAGTACTTCGGAGAAACTGGCCGATCTCTTTCTGACAGACTCAGGGAGCACAAAAATAGTGTTAGGCTTGCCGACACTAATAATGCTCTTTTCTGTCATGTCAGAGATCACAGTCATCCCATTGATTGGTCTTCTGCTAAAACTGTCTACCCTACGTCTAACTTTCATAGTCGCCGCCTGGTTGAATCCTCCCTTATACACAACTTTCCCTGTATGAATCTTAGCCCTGGCTTTGTCTCTGTTGATGCTTTCCTCTCTCATTACATTGTTAAATGCTCTAAACTTCAGAACACCCGTGACTTAACCTGATTCCTTCCCTGTCTTATCTTCCCCCTTCTCCTTTTTTCTCCTTGGGTTTTCCTTTCTTTCTGTTCTTTCTTTTGCCTTGTATTTTCCTTCATTTTTTCGCTTTTCTTCCCTCTCGTACCCCCCTTGCGGGCCGCTAGCCTCATAGCAGTGCTCCTTCCCATATGACTGTCTACTCTACTACCTTTACTACTACCTTTACTACTACCACTACTACCACTACTCCTACATTTCCCCACTCTCTTGTACCCTCCCCTGTCTGCCTGCCTATAAATACCCTTCCTCTGTCTCTGTGTGTTAGTGTGACTTTGTAAATGGTCCAAGTCGGGCCGAAACGTCGTCGTAAGCTCCTCTCTTTTATATGTGCGGGTTGTGTGTGTATAGGTAGGTTTGTCAGGAAATAGGACAAGTGTTTCCTAACGTGGGTCTTAGTCATATGATGACCCTCAGCTGGAGCTTTTGGTCATCTGACCGAGGCCTTCTGCTGGCTTACCGGTCCACCCCTTTAAATATTATGGTTATGCTTATAACCATTTTTATATATTTACAGAGTGAAAGAGTGAGCACAGCACAGTACAGTATAGGTTTAGAGTAAGAGTGAGCATTGTACTGTATTACAAAGTAAAAGAGTGAGTATAGTATGTTTAACAGGTTTGCATTAATGGGCATGCTTGCATGGGATGACTTAGTAAGTCTCAGTAGCTAGAAGTTATGATTAAATGAATCTAATGTCCTGTGTTAAGAAAGGTGGCTAGGATTAGGGCAATTGTGTCATGCACTAGCCCAGAAGGGTTGAAGATAGTTGCGACTGCTTGTGTTACAAATACAGTGGACCCCCAGTTATTATCCAGTGCGGAAATCGTACAATTTGGATTTCGAGCACTTTTTTCGGCGAAATTTTCCCCGGGTTTCGTACATCCACTCAAAAATCGTCCGTATCAGATGCGTCCACTCGCCCGGGACGCTGCTTCTCACGCATACCAGACTCAGTCTGCCTCTGTCTCTCATTGAGTTAGCAATACTCCGTGCATTCATCCATTGTTTTTTGTGCTTGTTTATTGATTGCAACTGTGAAATAAGCCACCATGGGGCCCAAGAAAGTTCAGAGTGCCAACCCTTTGGTAAAGAAGCTGAGAAACACGACAGAATTCAAGAAAGAACTTGTAGCAAAATATGAAAGTGGCGTACGTGTGCCTTTTTCAGTGATTAAGGACATTTGGGCAAAGTGGAATGAGTTGCAAAGTTTTGTGGAGAATTATCACCCTAACAAAACTGTTGCAAGCCATGTCTGCAACATGTTCAATGATAATGCCTTGTCCCATTTTAGGCAAATCTTAAAGAGACGCCAGAAACAGAGCTCTCTGAACAGATTTTTTGTGCGACAGGGGTACAGTGACTCTCAAGCTGGTCCTAGTGCCAGTAAAAGACAAAGAAGGGAAGTAACCCCGGATAGGGACTTGATACCTGAAGTCTTTATGGAAGGGGATTTCCCTTCCAATCATTAACCTCAACTCCCTCTCCCCTCCTTGCCTTCTTCCATACGCCAAAAAGAGTCTTCAGTAAAGATATGTAATGTTCATTTATCATTAAAATTAGTCATTTATATTTATTTCTCATTGTTTTCTGTATGTAAAACTATAATTATTCTCTATAAAATGTACTTTTTTGTTAATATTTTTGGGTGTCTGGAACGGATTAATTGGATTTACATTTTTTTTATGGGAAATATTACTTCGGTTTTTGTCCATTTCGGATTTCGGCTGAACTTCTGGAACGGATTAAGGACGAAAACCGGGGTATTACTGTATATTACTTGCTAGGATGAAGATACCGAAAAGGTACAATGAGCTAATTAATTCGAGGGGTGAAAGTAGTGCAAATGGAGGTGGGCCATCATTTTGAAAGTTACAGGCTGCACAGTAGTATTTAAGTTATGACAGAGTTATCATGTGGCAGTTCAAAGTAACCTCTATATGAGCAGCAGTTGTGAAAGGAAGGAGCATCCTGCTCTAAACCCATATTGTCTTGGGTGGTGTAAATGCTGTGTTTTCATTTGTTTACCATTCTTATTTCTTAGCATTTTGTAAAAAGATTGATATTGTATGTCATGTATGGCATTTATGGATTTGGAAAAGGCATACAAGAGGGTGGATAAGGGGGCAATGTGGCAGATGTTGCAGGTGTATGGAATAGGAGGTAGGTTACTGAAAGCAGTGAAGAGTTTTTACAAGGATAGTGAGGTTCAGGTTAGAGTATGTAGGAGAGAGGGAGATTATTTCCCATTAAAAGTAGGCCTTAGACAGGGATGTGTGATGTCACCATGGTCGTTCGATATATTTATAGATGGGGTTGTAAGAGAAGTGAATGCGCAGGTCTTGGCAAGAGGTGTGGGGTTAAAAGATAAAGAATCTAACACAAAGTGGGAGTTGTCACAGTTGCTCTTTGCTGATGACACTGCTTTTGGGAGATTCTGAAGAGAAGTTGCAGAGGTTGGTGGATGAGTTTGGTAGGGTATGTAAAAGAAGAAAATTAAAAATGAATATAGGAAAGAGTAAGGTGATGAGGATAACAAAAAGATTAGGTGATGAAAGATTGGATATGAGATGGGAGGGAGAGAGTATGGAGGAGGTGAATGTATTCAGATATTTGGGAAAGGACGTGTCAGCAGATGGGTCTATGAAGGATGAGGTGAATCATAGAATTGATGAGGGGAAAAGGGTGAGTGGTGCATTTAAGAGTCTGTGGAGACAAAGAACTTTGTCTGTGGAAGCAAAGAGGGGAATGTATGAGAGTATAGTTATACCAACATTCTTATTTGGGTGTGAAGCATGGGTGGTGAATGTTGTAACAAGAAGGCTGGAGGCAGTGGAGATGTCATGTCTGAGGGCAATGTGTGGTGTGAATATAATGCAGATAATTCGTAGTTTGGAAATTAGGAGGAGGTGCGGGATTACTAAAACTATTATCCAGAGGGTTGAGGAGGGGTTGTTGAGGTGGGAAGTACAATGCCTGCTCTTTAAAGGAGGGATTTGGGATATTGGCTGTTTGGAGTGTCATCTAAACTGTTGTATGTGAGCACCTCTGTACAGACAGTGATTATGTGTGAATGATGGTGAAAGTGTTTCTTTTTTGGGTCACCCCTGCGTTGTTGGGAGATGGCCGACATGTTGAAAAAAAAAATGGATATCCGTGAGCTAATTCCTGGGTCATTGTATGGGTATGCTCTGAAAGACTCAAGTGGCATGAGTGATATGTTAGAAATGTGAACCAAGTTTGGCATTATAGTTATGAAAAATTCATGGAATTTGTCATTCTTTAGTCTGTTTAATGGCTTATTGTACACCAAGTCATAATGTGTCCTCAGTATTTTGCTTATTTCTGTTTTTAGCAAACTTTTTTTACCACACCGACTATCTCCCACCGAGGTAGGGTGACTGAAAAAGAACATAAGAAAGAAGGAACACTGCAGCAGGCCTACTGGCCCATGCGAGGCATGTCCAAGTCTCCAACCGGCTTAAGCCAATGCCCCGACCCAGCCAGGTCAGGTTATATTCACTTAAGGAAGGAGCACGGCATCTGACCTAGTAGCACAAGCTAGTAGCACAAGCTCTCGCTTCACACGGCGAGGGCCTAGGTTCGATTCCCAGCCAGGGCAGAAACATTGGGCGTGTTTCTTTACACCTGTTGTCTATGTTCCCCATCAGTAAAATGGGTACCTGGGTGTTAGTCGACTGGTGTGAGTCGCATCCTAGGACACTGACCTAATCTGCCCGAAATGCTCAGCATAACAAGGGACTTTCTATATACAGTGGTACCTCGACTTACGATATTTTTTCATTCCAGAATGCTGTTCAAGTGCCATTACCAAACGAATTTATCTCCTTAAGAAATGATGTAAAATAGACTAGTCCGTTTAGACCCCCAAAATTACACTTACAAAAGCATTTAAAAAAATAAACTTACATAAAAGGGTGTGTTTGGGGACCATCGTAAGTCGAGGTACCACTGTAGTAGTATGTCACTGATGTCAGCTAGGCCTGTATATCATGTACATGTACTTGTAGTAAATAAAGATATTATTATTATTATTAACTCACACCCACCCGCACCCACTCATATACAGTGGTACCTCGAGTTACGATGGTCGCCAAAATCGCCCTTTTATGTAAGTTTATTTTTTTAAATGCTTTTGTAAGTATATTTTTGGGGGTGTAAAAGGACTAGTTTATTTTACATTATTCCTTATGGGGATAAATTTGTTTGGTAATGGCACTTGAACAGCATTCTTGAACGAAAAAATATCGTAACTCGAGGTACCACTGTATTTATCTATCCGACCACCTGGATTTAACCCCCTCCAGGTAAACTCCAGGTAGTCAGGTCACTTCCTCTTAAGGAATTAGTACGGCATCTGACCTAGTAGCACAAGCTAGTCAGGACCAACTCACACCCACCCCCACCCACTCATATATTTATCTATCCGACCACCTGGATTTAACCCCCTCCAGGTAAACTCCAGGTAGTCAGGTCACTTCCACTTAAGGAATTAGTACAGCATCTGACCTAGTAGCACAAGCTAGTCAGGTCCAACTCACACCCACCCACACCCACTCATGTATTTATCTAACCTATTTTTAAAACTACACAACGTCCCAGCCCTTATGACGGTACTCGGGAGTTTGTTCCACTCATTCACAACTCTATTACCAAACCAGTGCTTTCCTATATCCTTCTTGAATCTGAACTTTTCCAACTTGAAACCAATGCTGCGAGTCCTGTCTTGGCTGGATATTTTCAGCACGCTATTTACATCCCCTTTATTTATTCCTGTTTTCCATTTATACACCTCAATCATATCCCCCCTAATTCTACGTCTTTCTAGAGAGTGCAGTTTCAAGGCTCTCAGTCTATCCTCATAGGGAAGATTTCTGATACATGGGATCAACTTTGTCATCCTCCTCTGTACGTTTTCCAGTGCATTTATATCCATTCTGTAATACGGTGACCAGAACTGTGCAGCATAATCTAAATGAGGCCTAACCAAAGATATATAGAGTTGAAGAATAACCTGAGGACTTCTATTATTTATACTTCTTGATATGAAGCCAAGGATTCTGTTAGCTTTATTGCGAACACTTATGCACTGTTGTCTTGGTTTCAGATTACTACTAACCAGAACTCCTAAATCCTTCTCGCAATCACAAGTATTAAGATCTACATTATTCATTTTATATGTGTCCTGCCCAACATTTAGAACTTTGCATTTGTCTACAATAAACTGCATCTGCCACTTCTCCGACCACTGCATCAGTCTATTCAAATCATCCTGGAGTGCTCTAATGTCCTCATTAGAATGAATTGGACGGCCTATTTTGGTGTCATCAGCAAATTTGCTTATGTTGCTATTTATTCCCTCATCTATGTTGTTTATTTAAATTGTAAACAACAGGGGACCCAAAACTGATGCCATCATTCTGATTTCTCCATTTATGCAAACTCTCTGCTGCCTATTTGTCAACCATGCCTCTACCCAGGAAAAAATGTCTCCTCTTACCATCACTCAGTCTATCACTGTCTTGCCAAAAGCATGCTGACATTACAGCTCAGATGCCCCTCCAAACTGTAATATTCCCACCCCCTTCAGAGTATAGGCACTGTAATTCCCACCTCCAGGACTCAAGTTCGGCTAACCAGTTTCCCTGAATCACTTCATAAATGTTACCTTGCTTACACTCCAACAGTATGAAGTTATAAAAACTGTTTGCTGCCACTCACTCCTATCTAACATGCTTTCACATGCCTATTGAATGTCTAAGCCCTGTGCATGCAAAACCTCCTTTACCTCCCTCCCTTGAACCTTTCTTAGGACAACCCCTACCCCGTCCTTCCTTCTACTACAGATTTATACACCCTCCAAGTCATTCTATTTTGCTCCATCCTCTTTAAATGTCCAAACCACCTCAAAACTGCCTCTTCAGACCTCTGAATAATACTTTTAGTATTCCTTCACCTCCTTCTAATCTTCAAACTATGAATTCTTTGCATAATATTCACTCCACACATTGCCCCCACAGATGTCTCAATGCATCCTCCACCCTTCTCCTTCCCCTCACCAATTCTATGACTCAGTGAAGGTTTTGTTTCCTTTTAAACAAGGGCCCAGTACTATATGCCTCTGATTTACATAGGAAAATGTGTTTAGGATCTTTTTGATTCTTCTGTTTTTTTTGGCCATTGTATTAGGCTTATAATTTTAACCTTAGTGCTTTTCATTTTTTAATCAGTATACCACTTTCCATTCTTGAGAAAGTCTTAACCTTCAGAAGTTTTAAGAGTCTTTGTCTCTATCCAGAGAAGGAACATCATTACTTATCCAGTGAAGGAACATCATTACTTTTCTAGTTTGTTTGGAAGCATTATTATAATGAATACAGTGGAACCTTGGTTTTCGTGATTAATCCATTTGAAAGTCTGACGATACCCCGAATCGTATGAAAACGGAAGCAATATTTCCTATAAGAAATAATGTAAATCCAATTACTCCGTTCCAGACACCCAAAAATATTAACAAAAAATACATTTTATAGAGAATAATTATAGTTTTACATACAAACTAGGGCATATGAAAACCAAGGTTCCACTGTATTAAGGTTTTTAAGAAGAAATATGTTTAGTGCTTTTATTGAAAAATCCTTCACAATTTTTTTTTTTTTCAACATGATGGCCATATCTCCCACTGAGGCAGGGTGACCCAAAAAAAGAAAGAAACACTTTCACCATCCTTCACACAATATCACTGTCTTTGCAGAGGTGCCCAGATATGATAGTTTAAATGTCACTCCAAACAACCAATATTCCAACCCCCTCCTTCAAAGTGCAGGCAAACTGGCTAACCAGTTTCCCTGAATCCCTTCACAAAATATTACCCTGCTCACATTCCAACAGCTCGTCAGGTCCCAAAAACCATTCGTCTCCTTTCACTCCTATCTAACACGCTTACACATGCCTGCTGCATGTCCAGGCCCCTTGCACCCCCTCCCTCCATCCTTTCCTAGGATGACCCCCTACCCCTCCTCCCCTCCACTACATATTTATTCACTCTCCAAGTCAACCTATTTCTTCTCCTCCCTCTCTAAATGACCAAACCACCTCAACCCCTCTTCAGCCCTCTGAACAATACTTTTAGTAACTCCACACTACAAATTCTCTGCATGATATTTACACCACACATTGCCCTTAGACATGACATCTCCACTGCCTCCAGCCTCTTTCTTGCTGCAGCATTCATAACCCATGCTTCACACACATATAAGAGTGTTGGTACCACTATACTTGTACATTCCCTTCTTTGCCTCCATGGATAACATTTTTTGTTTCCACAGATACCTCAATGAACCACTCACCTTTATTCCTTCATCAGTTCTGTGATTAACCTCATCCTTCATAAACCCATCTGCTGACAAGTCTACTCTCAAATATCTGAACACATTCACTTTTTCCATAATCCCTCCCTTCAGTGTGATATTCAGTTCTTCTTTACCTATTTCATTTGATACCCTTATCATTTTACTCTTATCTATTTTCATTTTCAGTTTTCTTTCTTTATACACCCTTCCAAACTCGTCCACTAACCTTTGCAACTTCTCTTTGAAAGCTCCCAAAAGCACAATATCATCAGCAAAAAGTAACTGTCAACTCCCATTTTGTATTCCCCATATTTTAATCCCATCCATTTTGTGTTAGTTTGTCCCTTGTAATTTTGGTTTGGTACATGGCCTGTAGATTGGATACGATTTTGTTCAGAATGTACTCATAGGATTTTCCACATCCAAATTTCACTTCTTTTTTTTTAGAACATTCTTTCTTATGAATGTCAATAATGTCGTTACCAGCACTCAATAGCCTGCCACACACACTAATACTGTACAAAATTTTTGGACAAACTGAGAAACCTGGTCAATTATTTTTCTATCACATTGAGAATATTCACTCCCAACTGCATTATGCAGTGGAACCCCGAGTTTCGGCCATAATCCGTTCCAGGAGCTAGGCCTAAACTCGAAACGGCCGAAAGTCGAAGCATTATTTCTCATAAGAAATAATGTGAATACAATTAATCCGTTCCACCCAAAAATATTCACAAAAAATTCATTTTTTAAAGAATAAATACTTTAGTTTTAAATACAGAAAACAATGAGAAATAAATATAAAGCACTAATTTTAATGGTTAAATGAACATTTAACCCTTTCAGGGTCCAAGGCCATTTTCGGAAGGGGTGCGCCAGTGTCCAAGAATTTAAAAAAAAAATTATTATTTTTTCTTATGAAATGGTAGAGAATCTTTTTCTGAAGGTAATAAAACAAAAAGTACGAAATTTGATTGAAAATTGACAAAATTATGCTCTCGCGAATTTTGATGTGTCAGCGATATTTACGCATCGGCGATTTTGCCGACTTTGACTCCCATTTTAGGCCAATTACATTATTCCAGTCGACCAAATTCTTAGCTATTTTACTAGTAGTACTTCTATTCTATCGATTGAGCACAATAAATCGCCCAGTCAACTGTTTCAACTCCAAAATAAATTGATTGGAAATTGGTAATTTAGCCAATTTAACTCAAAGTTCAAAATATTCCAATTTCAAAATAGGGTGCAGAATAAACAATGCAGGCATTCCTGGCACTAAACTAACATTTCCTCTGTTCATTAGTTACGTTTTCAGTCTTTACAAATGAATTCCATTTTTATTTTTTATTCACATAATGAATTTTTATTCAAACCAAAAAATGGAAGATTTACTCTTATGCAATATTATAATAATTGTACAAATAATATCACCACATTTGTGAACGTATATTAGACCCACCAGCTGGCGCGTATTAGACGTGTGAGGTCATTTGTTTACTCTTGAACATCGGCAAAAATGTAACATTTCCGTTACTTTGAGCTCAGTTTCAAGCCATTTCCATTACTAAAACCAATCAAAATCATCTCTATATCTGTAATATATCTTCCATTCTATCAAATGAGACCAAGAAATGGCAAATATAACTATAAAAAATATACGAAAAAACACTGCAAAGTCGCTGTTTTAATTGAAAATTACGGTTTCAGTTGTTTTTCCCTCATTATGCACTGTGTGCTGCAGGATTTGTTTTATGTGGTGCACACTTTCTACATACAGTGTACTTCATATTTTCATTCCCGAATGCTGTTCAAGTGCTTCAACGAATATCTCCAGAAAAGTTAAATAGACAGTCCTTAGCCCAAAATTACACTACAAAAGCATTTAAAATAAACTTACATAAAGGTGAGTTTGACCATCGAACCGTACCACTGTAGATGACCTATCTAGGCCCAAATTTACCGCTCAAAGCTTATCTGAGGAGCTGAGCATAGAACCCACGGTGACCCAGAACTCAAAACCGTAGAACTACGGCACGGACCTTGAAATTGTTATATCAGTTTTACCTTTATTGAAGACTCTTATTGGCGTATGAGAGAGGCAGGAGGGTTTGTTAGGCGGCAGGACAAGATAGTCCTTCAATATGACACTAATATCATCTAATATGACATAATAAACAATATTAATAACATAGAAACATGATAGAATGAATAAAATATGTCATATGTCTCTCTCCCTAACTGACAAGTGTTGTTGTGTTGTTTGTTGTTGGGTATATAAGGGCTACTGAAAGATAAGCCTTACATAGTGGTGGTGATGGCGGCAGCAGAGACGGCGGTGTTGTCAGTCGCCCTATATAACTCCAACAACATTGGAGGAGTCAGTTTCGTGCTGTCCTTTTTCTATCGCTGAATCGCTTAACTTACTTGCTACACTGTTAATGCTACACTTTATCGCTGGCTGGCGCATTAGCCTTTATCGACTCGTGCTGCTTTAGTATCGTACATATCGTAGAATCACTGAAGAAGGCACATTCTCCCCTCTCTCTTCCTCCTCCACTTTGGTATTTGGTACAATTTCTTTCTTCAATTCTATCATGTTTCTCACTTTCTTTAACAAAGGGCTGCCGCTATGAAGTTTCTTTGGGCCCATGGTGGCTTATTTCAGTTACAATCAATAAACAAGCACTAAACACAATGAATTTTTTGTGAAATGTTTGGATGAGCGCGAAGGGTAATGTTCACTTAAGGATAAACAAAGCTAGACTGGCTCACGATGCCTGCGCGGGGAGGCGCGCAAGCGTGGGCAGGCGGACAGGTCTGGTACGCTGGCCGAAACTCAGGGCAACGGACGAAAATCGGGACAAAATTAGGCTGAAAAAAGCAACCAGAACTCAAAGCGGCTGAAACTCGTTGTTCCACTGTATTTGTCACTAGCACCAAAAGAAGCATGATAAAATTATATTTACAGTGGAACCCCGAGTTTCGAACTTAATCCGTTCCAGAGGGATCGGCTAAAACTAAAATCGGCGAAAACTAAAACCATTTTCCCCATAAGAAATAATGTAAATTCAATTATAATTCGTTTCAGACACCCAGGAGTATTAACAAAAAATAATATTTTAGAGATTAAATATAGATTTACATACAGAAAATAATGACAAATAAATATAAAGCACTAATAACATGTATAAATGAACATTTAACATCACACTTACCTTTATTGGCGACTTGTTGGTGTATGGAAGACTGAGAGGAGGAGAGAGGGAGGCAAGTTTATTGTTTGGAGGCAGGACAAAATGCTTCAATTTGACACTAATATCAGCTCTATGGCTTATTTATCTATCACAATTTATCTAATATGATATAATAAACAATATTAATAACATAGAAACATGATATAGTATACTCTAGAATGAATAAAATATGTCAATACAAATGTGAGGACTGGTGATAGTGTTATTGTTGTTGGGTTTATAAGGGCCACTGACCATAAGCCATACATATAGTGGTGGTGTTGGGCCTGGTAGCAGCAGGCCACCACCACTATTCACACTGAAACAGTGTACATAATTTATAAATAAGAAATATTTACACTTTATAAATAAGAAATATTTACATTTATCTTGGAGGAGATGGTGGCAGAGGGCAGTGCTGGTCTCAGCGCCCCTATATTCCTCAAACAACAATGGAGGAGTTAAGCTTCGTGTCGTCATTTTTCTATCGCTTAATCACTTAACTTACTTGCTACACTGTTAGTGCTACACTTTATCGCTGGCTGGCGCTTTAGCCTTTACCAACTCTACTTTGATACTTTGCTACGATTTCTTTCTTTAATTCTATGGTGTTCCTCACCTTCTTTACCAAAGGACTGGCACTAGGAGCTTTCTTTGGGCCCATGGTGGCTTATTTAGCAGTCACACACAATAATCAAGGGCCAAAAACAATGAATTGTTAAGAAATGTATGAACTCGCAGGATAATGTTCACTCAACCAGAAACAATGCTACACTGCCTGAGAATGTGTGTGGGAGGCGGGCTTGTGGGCTTTGTATGCGCACTGGGCACTGGACACGTTCCGTACCATCGACGAAAACTGAGCCAATCGGCAAAAGCTAAGCCAATATTTCCACGAAAAAAGTGCGTGAAAACCAAAATCGGCGAAAACGGAGATACACGAAAACCAAGGGTCCACTGTACAATTAATCCGTTCCAGAAACCCAAAAATATTAAAAAAAAAAAACATTTTAATGAGATTAATTATAGTTTTACATACAACAATTATACAGTGGAACCCCGGTTAATGAAAAAAATTCATTGCAGAAGCCTGCTCAAGTGCCATTACCGAACGAATTTACTTCCTTAAGAAAAAATGTCATTTAGGTTAGTCTATTTCAGACCCCCAAAAATACACTTCCACAAGCACTTACAATATTATACTTACATAATTGCACGATTTCCGGGGTGTTCGTTAACCGGGGTTCCACTGTACATAGTTCACTTATTAATAAATAAATACTAACATTTAAATAAACATTTAAATAAACATATAAAATAACATTTTTACTTACCTTTATTGAAGATTGTTGATGGCATCTGGAAGATAGGGAGGATTGAGGGAGGGCTTAGTGTTTGGAAAGGGAATCCCCCTCCATAAAGACTTCAGGTAACAAGTCCTTATCTGGGGTTACTTCCCTTCTTTTTCTTTTAATGCCACTAGGACCAGCTTGAAAGTCACTGGACCCCTGTCTCGAAAAATAACTCAAGAGTCCTCTGTTTCTGGCGCCTCTTTAAGATGTCCCTAAAATGGGACAGTGTTTTGCCACAGAACATGTTGCAAATATGGCTTGTTTCGGCTTGCTCAGGGTGGTATTTTTCAGCAAATGCCTGCACCTTATTCCACATTGCACAAATTTCCTTAATCTCTGAAGAAGGCACCTCATCCACTCCCTCTTCCTCCTCCTGTGAAGCAAGTTCCTGAACTCTGGTCTGATGCTGTTCCAGTTCCAGCTCTTCCAGCTCTTCAGTCGTTAGCTCTTCATTGTGGTCATCCACCAACTCTTCCACATCCTCGCCACTCACCTCCAACCCCAGGGACTTGCCCAATGCCACAATACCTTCCACAACATGCAGAGGGTCGTCAAGGTCAGGGTCAGCCTCAAACCCTTCAAAATCCCTCTCTTGGACACAACCTGGCCACAATTGTCTCCAAGCAGAGTTCAAAGTCCTGGAAGTCACTCCCTTCCAAGCCTTACCTATAAGGCCTATGGAGTTGTAGATATTGAAGTGATTCTTCCAGAACTCTCTTAGGGTGAATTCATTGTCTGAGGTCACTTCAAAGCACTTTTGAAACATTGCTTTTGTGTAGAGTTTTTTGAAGTTAGAAATGACCTGCTGGTCCATGAGCTGGCTGAGAGGAGTGGTGTTAGGAGGCAAAAACTTCACTTCTATAAAACTGAAATCCTTACACAGTAGGTCTACCAAGTTTGGAGGATGTGCTGGAGCAAGCTCTTCATGGATCCACTCTTTGAAAATTTGCCTTGTGACCCATGCATTATGATTAGCTTTCCACAACACACAATCCATTCTTGACGACATTGTGTTTCTTGAAAACTCTGGGATTAAAATCCCCACTGGCGTTAGAACAAAGCAAGAGAGTTAGCCTGTCTTTCATAGGCTTGTGTCCTGGCAGTGCCTTTTCCTCCTGAGTAATGTAGGTCCTGTTGGGCATTTTCTTCCAAAACAGGCCTGTTTCGTCACAATTGAACACTTGGTTTGGGTTTCAAATTTTCAGTCTTTATATAGTCCTGAAATTCAGTTATGAATTTTTCAGCTGCTCGTTTGTCTGAACTGGCAGCCTCGCCATGCCTTACTACATTGTGTATGCCACTATGCTTCTTAAATCTGTCAAACCAGCCTCTGCTGGCCTTAAAATCACTAATACTAAAATCAGCACTGGTTCCAGGCATTTTCTTTACAAGATCGGCATGCAACTGCCTTGCCTTTTCACAAATGATTGTCTCCGACACACTATCACCTGCTAACTCTTTATCCTTGATCCACACCAGCAACAACTTCTTAATCTGTTCGACTATTTGTGGTCTGTTTTTGGTTAGCATATCAACACCTTTTGCAACATCAGCTTCCTTGATTTGTTCTTTCTATGCCAGGATAGAAGCGATAGTTGACTTGTTTTTGCCATATATCCTGGCAAGCTCTGCAATTCGCACACCACTCTCGTATTTTTGTACTATTTCCTTCTTCATGTCTACGGTGTTTCTCACTTTCTTTACCACAGGGGTACCACTAGAAACTTTCTTTGGACCCATGGTAGCTTACTTCACAGTCGCACTTAATGAAAAAGCTCCATTTAATTGTGAAATGTTTGGAAGAGCACATTGGGTAATGTTCACTGGAGGATAAACAAAGCTAGACTGACTCACGACACCTGCGCAGGCAGGTGTGCAGGCGCTGGGCGGACAGGTCTGGTACGCACGCGTTCAAAACACGGGGCACGTTCGATACTCGGGACAAAATTAAAAAAAAAAAGCATTTGAAACTCGAATCGTTTGATAGTTGAGGCGTTCGAAACTCGGGGTTTCACTGTATTCCTCAATTAAAAATAATTCACTAAATATACCCCCACCTTTAACTTTCTATATCCTCACTTGGATATACAGCCTCTCCTTACTTAACGACGGAGTTCTGTTTCTAAGACCATGTCAGTAAATGAATTCATCTAAGCAAGGAGCATACTATAATGGTAGTGGGTTTGTGTCAACCATCTTTGATATTGTTTTAATGTCACTTTTGCACCAATTATAACATTTTTAGTATATTTTTAAATGTTTATACAGTAGTGTACTATATATATTGTAATAAACAGAATAGAGGAAATCGGCTCTAATATACATTATTTAGGTATGCATACTGGTCAGAAAGCCCGTCGTAAGTCCAAGTAATTGGTAAATGAGTACGTTGCTAAGTGAGGAGAGGCTGTATTTAAATGATGATTTTAGCGAGTACAGCCTGTCCTCACTTAGCGACGTACTCGTTTATCGACGCCTTGGACTTACGACAGGCTCTCTGACCAGAATTCATACATAAATAATATATATTAGAGCTGATTTCCTCTATTCTATGTACAGTAGACCGTCATTTAGCACGGTAGTTACGTTCCTGAAAATGTCGTGTTAGATAATTAAAAGAACTTATGGGAAAAATAGGGTTACTACGTTCCTGGGAGTCCCCAAAAAGCCAAACAAGTTTTTTTTAGACCAACAGATCTTACAAAAATAAAAGTGAATATGTAATTGTAGTTCATTATCGTGATGTATTATGTTGTTTTTACTGCTTAAGACTACAAATGTAACAGAAATAATAGTATTTACCTTAAATTGTGGGTGCTGGTGTTTGTGGATGATTGTGAAGAGAGTGGAGAGTTATGCTGTGGCCCTACTGGGCTGAGGTGGATAGTAGAGGTTCTGGAACTGAAGTCGATGGTTGTACTGAGTGTCTAACTTTAAGTCATTCAGTAAGTCAGTCAAGTCATTCAGTTAGTCAGTCAAGTCATTCAGTAAGTCAGTCAAGTCATTCAGTAAGTCAGTCAAGTCCTTTAGTAAGTGAGCATATTATTGGCCATCTTGTAATATCAACTTTAATGTATAACTATAAGTACCCCCCACCTTGTATTACATGAAATAAAGAATTTGAATTTGAATTTGAGTCAAGTCATTCAGTAAGTCAGTCAAGTCAGTCAGTAAGTCAGTCAAGTCAGTCAAGTCAGTCAGTAAGTCAGTCAAGTCATTCAGTAAGTCAGTCAGTCATTCAGTAAGTAAGTCAGTCAGTCAGTCAGTCACTCAAACTTTGCAATTCCTAGACTTGAACGCTTAAACCTTTTCTTGTCACTTGCTGGAACACTTGTATACTTACTGGGTGCCATGATTGCTTGGTAGATTTATGAAAATGCAATGGAAATGAGAAAATGTATGTAAATATACACAGCGACCTTCCCGATTATTGGCGTCCTGCACGCATATGAACCAAACTGAACGCTGGGAGGGATGCGTGGGTGGGTGAGGATGGCGGGGGATAGCAGTAGGACTCCCCCACAGACTCAATGGTTTAACCCACTGCGGGCGACCGCGCGCTCAAAATGTTTTACCCTCCCGCGACCGTGTAATATCATTTTTATGTCGTGTTAGATAATAATGTGCCGCAATTCTTCAATCGTCCAATACCCGTAACGTGCAACATAATCTCGAGCTAAATGACGGTCTACTGTATTTCAATATACAGTGGTCCCTCGGTTTTCGGTCATCTCCAAACTCGAACATTTATGTAAGTGTATTTTTGTAAGTGCTTTTGCAAGTGTATTTTTGGGGGTCTGAAATAGACTAACCTATGTGACATTATTTCTTAGGGAAGTAAATTCGTTCGGTAATGGCACTTGAGCAGCATTCTGGAAAGAATTTTCGGCGAAAACCGAGGGTCCACTGTACAGTACACTACTGTGTAAACATTTAACCCTTTGACTGTTTCGGACATATATATACGTCTTACGAGCCAATGTTTCGGACGTATTTATACGCCTAAATTCTAGCGGCTTCAAATAAAGCGGGATAAAGCTGATAGGCCTACATGTGAGAGAATGGGTCTGCGTGGTGGGTGTGCGCAGTATGAAAAAAATCGGGGACCCAGTGGTGCATTGTGGGAGCGCCATGTTTGTAGTCCTTGTTCACGATGCCAGGCGGTAAGAAGTACCTCACTCCCCGGTGAATTGGAGGCCTTCTCTTCCCAAGTGATAGTTCTAACAGCGATGGAAGTGCCAGTGAAAGTGAATTCCATGGTTTTCAAAAGGGTGTGACCGAAAGCAGTGCCCAGAATAACATAATTAGTGATGAAAACCCAGATGACCCACAACCGTCCACATCTGGTGCTGGACGGTTGTGGGTCATCTGGGTTTTCCTGTACACCTGTTCACCTGTACCAGAACGAAAGAGGAAACTATTTCAACGTGTAGAAGACTCTGATGTGAGCAGTGTAAGTGATGATGACATTGATTTCAAAGCTATTGAAAGCAGTTCTAGTGGCGACAGTGAGTTAGATTATTCTCCAGTGAAGCGGCAGTATGTACGACGCAACATGCATTCTGGTAGTATGCCATATGCTATTCCAAGGAAAAGGAGTAAATCTCGGAGTACATCTCTTGGCCCTACACCACGAATTGATAGTGAAGATGACGATATTGTTACAATGGGGATGCGTAATGTGCGTGGGGCAGGTGGTGGTAGTGGTGGTGTTGGCGGTGGCATGAGTCATGTGCCACCACGAGCGGGCCATGCTGCTACCCACGCTGCTAACTCAGCACAACCACCATCAACCACCCCCACACTTCCACAACCTGCACAACCACAACCACCTGTCAATATCCAGTACGCACCAGCAGACCGCATCTGGGATTG
>WNWK01010991.1:30112-67083 GCA_009830355.1 Cherax destructor
TTTAACGACATGGTCTCAGGAACGGAACTCCGTCGTTAAGTGAGGAGAGGCTGTATTCTGCTTCCTTTCCCCTCTTCCTTTCCTTGACATACCTGGCACAGTTTTATAAAATCAGAATCTCCAATTCACAATCCTCATCAGGGTGTTCGTTTCCGAGACAACCTTACAACAAGTGCAGAGGAGGAGATCTCTACTGTTGGGAGTGAGACAGACGTATCAGTGTGGGGCCACCGGGTTGCTACAGCTCTCACCACTAACTCTTCTTCTTGGGTCCTTTATACTCTAGCTACACAGTACTGGAGAGTGAAAGCTGATCCATATCAAGCAGTGGAATGTGTGCGGAGAGCTCTACATTTTTCACCCAGGTAAGATCAGTATACAGTACCACTGAATCACTAAATTGTAATGACACAATTGTAAAGGACTTATGGAATGGAGGATTCAAATCCATGGTAAGTCAGTTTTAAAACTAGTATGCTGGCCTGCTATTTTACAGCTAGCTTGCCATGGGTTCAAACCCTCCATTTAGTGAATTACAGTACCACATGGTTTGACACACACTGCCAACACGTAGGGTAAAAAAAAAAGAACAGTGTGCAGAGTAACTTTATTCTGGCAACAAAAGAATAATGCTGTCAAGTGTTCAATTGATTAAGCTCAACAAAGTAAAATGTTGCCAAAATAGGGTACTTCCAAGACACGACAGCCAGTGCCTAATATGCAAATCTCTTCAAAGATGGTATTCAAGTGCATATGCATGCACTATTTCTTATAAAGTCTTGTTACAGTATATCCACTATTTGTTTAAATATTTGCCTTTCTTTTTCAGAAATTACCGTTACATTCCAAAAGTTCACTTGGGCAATATTCTGCATCGTGCTCGGCGGTCAGACGAGGCAGTATTGGTTCTCCATGCAGCAATAGATCATTACCGCCATTCTCCAGTAGCACATATAACTCTTGGAAATGTTTATGCTACCCTTGCATTTTATAATGTGTAAGTCTTAATTGGTTCTAAGTTGTGCATTTAATTAATGTACTTCCTTGTTATTCTTCCTCTGTAAACCATGCATGTCGTAAGAGGCGACTAAAATGCCGGTACCGAGGGGTTAGTAACTCCTTCTCCTGTATAAATTACAGTGGTACCCCAAGTTTCGTACAGCTCCCAACTCGAACAATTATGTAAGTGTATTATTTTAAGTGCTTTTGTAAGTGTATTTTTGGGGGTCTGAAATGGACTAATCTAATTTAAATTATTCCTTATGGGAACAAATTCGTTTGGTAACGGCACTCGAACAGCCTTCCGGAACGAATTATGGCCAAAACTCGGGGTACCACTGTTCTACATTTAAAAAAAAAAAATTGATTTTCTTTTTGAGTCACCCTTCCTTGGTGGTATATGGCTAGTTCTTTGAAAAAAAAAAACCCTTCCTTGCTTGCCTTTGTAGTTTAGTTGTTTGCGTTATTTGGTAACTGATTTGCTTTACTTTAATCTGTTATACTATACTTACACAAATGACGCTCAAGTCCAAAAGAGTGATCATTAAACTGCATTCTTATACAGTAAACACAAGATATGACGGAACTTGATGTAATGAACCTCAGAATAACAGATTTCTGAAATAAGACAAAGTCCACTGGGTCAATTATACATTTATTTAATTTATTTTCAATGTTTATTGCAGTGTTTCTGTAAATTGTGTGTACAGTACAGGTTGGCCATCACTAATCCGGCACTAATTTCAGTTAGCATAATTTCAAATTTCCGGGGTCACCACACCAACCTGCCGCTACTGTTTGGTGGCGCTACTTGCTGCATACGTCATTCCAATTTCTTTTTCTCCGTTTATTGTTATAACTTGCTCACTTTTAGCCCCAGCCATGGTTCCAATGAATAAAAGAAATGATTTTTGTTGCGTAAAGCACATACATCGTACATTGTCCATAAAATTTTGATAAGGTTGCTTTGAAGCTACTGTCGGTCGCCATGAGCTCAGCTCACTCAGATAAGCTGTTACCAGTAAATTTGGTCCTACGTTTGAGAGAATAGGTCTGTGTGGTAAGTTTGCACTATATAAAAAAAATCCTGCAGCATGCAGTGCATAATGAGAAAAAAAGGTGACCGTGCTTTTGGTGTAAAACAGTTACTTTGCGGTGTATTTTCATACGGTTTGTATGGTGTATTCTTGTTTTTTGTCTCATTTGATAGAATGGAAGATATATTACAGAAATAGATATAATTTTGATTGGTTTCATTATGTAAAGTACCTTGAAATTGAGCTCAAATTAGTAGAAATGTTCGATTTTTGCCTATGTTGAAGAGTAAACAAATGAAGTCACTGTCCAATGCGTGTCCAACTGGCCAGTCTAATACGCAGTTAAGAATGGGTTGACATTATTTATACAATATTACATTAATGCAGTAGTCTGCATAACAACAAATCTTCAATTTTTTGTGTGAATAAAAATTCAAAATGGAAAGCAAGTGTAATATAAGAGTGGCCTGGAGATGTCACTAATGAACAGAGAAAATGTTATTTTAGTGCCAGGAATGTCTGCATTGTTTATTCTTGATCCTATTTTGAAATTGGCATCTCTTGAAATTTGTGTGAAATTGGCCAAATTACTGATTTCTGACCACTTTATTGGGTAGTTGAAATAGGTAAATGGGCAGTTTCTTGTACTCAGTCGACAGAATAGAAGGAATACAGTGGACCCCCGGTTAACGAACACCCCGGAAATCGTACAATTATGTAAGTATAATATTGTAAGTGCTTGTGGAAGTGTATTTTTGGGGGTGTGAAATAGACTAACCTATGTGACATTATTTCTTAAGGAAGTAAATTCGTTCGGTAATGGCACTTGAGCAGGCTTCTGGGATGAAGTTTTTCGTTAACCAGGGGTCCACTGTACTAGCGAAATAGCTATGAGTTTGGTAGACTAGAACAGTGGAATGGGCCTAAAATAGGGTGTAAAGTGGGTGAAATCGCCATTAGGTTAAGTGTATTCTAACCTAACCACTTTGTAATCTGGCAAAATCACTAATCCAGCACCCTACAGGTCCCAATGATGCCAGATTAGTGATGGTCAACCTGTACTATATAGGTATACAGTGGACCCTCGGTTAACGAAAGGTCCCGTTAACAGTTTCGAAACGTAAGCTTTTTTCGGAATCGGTTAGCAAAAATTCCTCGGTTACCGAAAGGTATTAGACGTGTCCGCCTGCTCCACGCAAGCGCAGGACGCCAGTGAAGCGTTGTTTACCATTGAGAGAACATTACCTAGCGCGCTCTTTCAAAGATTCACAATATATTTGGTGTCTTTTTTGGTGGTTTAGTGATTGTCACTGTGAAATAAGTCACCATGGGTCCAAAGAAGCTTCCTAGTGGCACCCCAGTGGTAGCAGGTATGCAGGAGTGTAGCATTCATGCAGAGTGTAGCATTCATGCAGGGAGTGTAGCATTCATGCAGGGAGTGTAGAATTCATGCAGGGAGTGTAGAATTCATGCAGGGAGTGTAGCATTCATGCAGGGAGTGTAGCAGGCATGCAGGGAGTGTAGCAGGCATGCAGGGAGTGTAGCAGGCATGCAGGGAGTGTAGCAGGCATGCAGGGAGTGAGCAGGCATGCGGGGAGTGTAGCAGGCATGCAGGGAGTGTAGCAGGCATGCAGGGAGTGTAGCAGGCATGCAGGGAGTGTAGCAGGCATGCATTAAAAGAAAAAGAAGGAAGTAACCCCAGAGAGGGACTTGTTACCTGAAGTCCTTTTGGAGGGGATTTCCTTCCAACCATTAACACCCTGCCCCTGTCAGCAACTCTACCTTCCAGATGCTTGCAACTCTTCAATAAAGGTAAGTAAATGTTATTGTTTTTTTTTTTTTTAGTGATTATTTTTTTGTGGAACAATTAATTGTATTTACATTATTTCTTATGGGAAATAAGGTTTCAGATAACGAAAGATTCAGATTAAGTAATAGCTCCTGGACCGGATTAATTTCGTTAACCGAGGGTCCACTGTACTACAGTAAAATATACATAAGTGCATTTTTTGAGATTTTTTAACATTCTGATTTAAAGGACACTCAGTGAAGCTCTCATATTAGTCCATTATATCGAGAGTTTATTGTAAGTGGACCCCCAGTGTTCGTAGTCATCAGAGTTCGTAATATTCTGTGTTTGTAACGTTTTTTTTTCGTAAAAATATTGGCTCGGTGATCGTAATTCCGCTCGGTAATCGTCATTTGTCACAGACGCATATGCCCAGCTTGAGCGGCCCAACACACCATTCAGAGTCAGTGTGCCATTGTTTACCAGAGAGTGACGGTCACCCCACGTGTTCATACGATACATTTCATCAATATTCAATTGCTTTTAGTGCTTGCAACTGCTAAATAAGCCACCATGGGCCCAAAGGAAGCTCCTAGTGCCAGCCCTTTGGTAAAGGGCTGAGAGGGGAGAATGTCTTCTTAAGTGATTCAGTGATTCTACGATATGTTATAATACTAAAGCAGCAGGAGTTGATAAAGGCTATAGTGCCAGCCAGTGATAAAGTGTAGCATTAACAGTGTAGCAAGTAAGTTAATCCATTAATCAATAGAAAAATGATGACACGAAACTTAACTCCTCCATTGTTGTTTGAGGTACATATATAGGGCGACTGACAACACCGCCGTCTCTGCTGATGCCATTCACCACCATTATGTAAGGCTTATCTTTCAGTGGCCCTTATACACCCAACAACAAACAACACAACACCAATCCTCACATTTGTAATGACATATTTTATTCATTCTAGAGTATATGCTATGTTTCTATGTTATTAATATTGTTTATTATGTCATATTACAGTGGACCCCCGAGTTTCGTAAACCCCGGAAATCGTACAATTATGTAAGTATAATATTGTAAGTGCTTGTGGAAGTGTATTTTTGGGGGTCTGAAATAGACTAACCTACGTGACATTTTTCCTTAAGGGAGTAAATTCATTTGGTAATGGTGCTTGAGCAGACTTCAGGAGTGAAGTTTTTACGAAACTCGGGGGTCCACTGTAGATGAATTGTGACAGATAAATAAGCCGTAGAGTTGATATTAGTGTCATTTTGAAGGACTATCTTATCCTATCCCCAAACACACACCCCTGTAGCCAGCACAATTCCAAACATACACCAGTAACAGAACTCTCTGGAACACTTTTTTGAGCGACAGGGGTCCAGTGACTCTCAAGCTGATCCTAGTGGCATTAAAGACAAAGAAGGGAAGTAACCCTGGAAAAGGACTTGGTACCTGAAGTCTTTATGGAAGGGGATTTCCCTTCCAAATAATAGCATCTCTTCCATCCTCTCCCCTCCTCCCGTCTTCCACACATCAACAACTCTGCAATAAAGATAAGTGTCATGTTATTATTGTTTTATTCTTCATGTCTCATTGTTTTCTGTGTAATTAAATGTATATTTAATGTACAAAAATATTTTATTTTAATACTTTTGGGTGTTTGGAACGGATTAATTGAATTTCCATTATTTCTTATGGGGAAAATGGATTCGGAAATCGTAATATTCGGTTTTAGTCACTCTCTCTGGAACGGATTAATTACAGAAACCTGGGATCCACTGTATTTGATAGATGTATAATCAGAGGGAAAATAGTTGTTTAGCATTGTATAGTATTTTTTTATCATCTGGTATCTCCCACTGAGGTAGGGTGTCTAGAAAAAAAAACGCTTGTGTACTAACATTACAGTTCAGATGATCCTCCAAGTTGCAACATCCCCACCTATCCTTCAGAGTGAAGACACATTACTTTCCATCTCCAGGACTCAAGTCTTCCTAACTGGTTTCCCCAAATCTCTTCATAAATGTTACCTGGCTTGCACTCAACTGCACTTCAAATCATTACAACCACTTGCCTCCACTCACATTTATCTAACATGCACAAACAAGCCTGTTGGATATCCAAGCCTTTTGCACACAAAATCTCCCTTACCTCTTCCTCTGACCTTTACAAAGATGACCCTTCCTTCCCTAAACCCTTGATTTATAATAAACCCCCATAGTCATCCCATTTTGCTTCACCTTCTCAAATGTCCAAAACACTGATTATCATTATTAGTAGTCTGGAGTGAGATTATTTTTTTTATTTTAACACGTCGGCCATTTCCCACTGAGGCAGGGTGACCCAAAAGAAAGAAAAAACTTTTATCGTCATTCAACACTTTCACCATCACTCATACATAATCACTGTCTTTGCAGAGGCGCTCAGATACGACAGCTTAGACATCCCTCCAAACTGCCAATATCTCAAACCTCCTTTAAAGTGCAGGCATTTTTTTTTTTTATTATTAACACATCGGCCGATTCCCACCAAGGCAGGGTGGCCCGAAAAAGAAAAACTTTCATCATCATTCACTCCATCACTGTCTTGCCAGAGGGGTGCTTTACACTACAGTTATAAAACTGCAACATTAACACCCCTCCTTCAGAGTGCAGACACTGTACTTCCCATCTCCAGGACTCAAGTCCGGCCTGTCGGTTTCTCTGAATCCCTTCATAAATGTTACTTTGCTGACACTCCAACAGCACATCAAGTATTAAAAACCATTTGTCTCCATTCACTCCCATCAAATACGCTCATGCATGCTTGCTGGAAATCCAAGCCCCTCGCAACCTTTTCTAAGCCGACCCCTACCCCGCCTTCCCTCCACTACAGATTTATACACTTTCGAAGTCATTCTGTTTTGTTCCATTCTCTCTACATGTCGGAACCACCTCAACAACCCCTTCTCAGCCCTCTGGATAATAGTTTTGGCAATCCCGCACCTCCTCCTAATTTCCAAACTCCGAATTTTCTGCATTATATTCGCACCACACATTGACCTCAGACATGACATCTCCATTGCCTCCAGCCTTCTCCTCGTTGCAACATTCATCACCCATGCTTCACACCCATATAAGAGTGTTGGTATAACTGTACTCTCATACATTCCCCTCTTTACTTCCATGGACAAAGTTCTTTGTCTCCACAGACTCTGAAGTGCACCACTCACCCTTTTCCCCTCATCAATTCTATGATTCACCTCATCCTTCATAGACCCATCTGCTGACATGTCCACTCCCAAATATCTGAATACATTCACCTCCTCCATACTCTCTCCCTCCAATCTGATATCCAATCTTTCGTCACCTAATATTTTTGTTATCCTCATCACCTTACTCTTTCCTATATTCACTTTCAATTTTCTTCTTTTACATACCCCTACCAAATTCATCCACCAACCTCTGCAACTTCTCTTCAGAATCTCCCAAAAGCACAGTGTCATCAGCAAAAAGCAACTGTGACAACTCCCACTTTGTATTTGATTCTTTGTCTTTTAACCCCACACCTCTTGCCAAGACCCTCGCATTCACTTCTCTTACAACCCCATCTATAAATATATTGAACAACCACGGTGACATCTCATATCCCTGTCTAAGGCCTACTTTTACTGGGAAATAATCTCCCTCTCTCCTACACACACTAACCTGAGCCTCATTATCCTCATAAAAGCTCTTCACTGCTTTCAGTAACCTACCTCCTATTCCATACACCTGCAACATCTGCCACATTGCCCCCCTATCCACCCTATCATACTTCTTCTTCTTTCAACACGTCGGCTGTTTCCCACCGAAGCGGGGTGGCCCAAAATGAAAAACAAAAGTTTCCCCTTTTACATTTAGTAATATATACAGGAGAAGGGGTTACTAGCCCCTTGCTCCTGGCATTTTAGTTGCTTCTTACGACACGCATGGCTTACGGAGGAAGAATTCTGTTCCACTTCCCCATGGAGATAAGAGGAAATAAGAACAAGAACTAGTAAGAAAATAGAAGAAAACCCAGAGGGGTATGTATATATATGCTTGTACATGAACGTGTAGTGTGACCTAAGTGTAGTAGGTAGGTAGACAGCAACTGCCCAGGCTGGTACTACCGTCCTACCAAGTGAGTGTAAAACGGAAGCCTGTAATTGTTTTACATGATGGTAGGATTGCTAGTATCTTTTTTCTGTCTCATAAACATGTAAGGTTTCAGGTATGTCTTGCTACTTCTACTTACGCTTAGGTCACACTACACATGCATGCACAAGCATATATATATATATATATATATATATCTATATACACACACCCCTCTGAGTTTTCTTCTATTTTTCTTACTAGCTCTTGTCCTTTTTTTTCCTCTAATCTCCATGGGGAAGTGGAACAGAATTCTTCCTCCGTAAGCCATGCATGTTGTAAGAGGCGACTAAAATGCCAGAAGCAAGAGGCTAGTAACTCCTTCTCCTGTATATATTACTAAAGTTAAAAAGAGAAACTTGAGTTTTTCTTTTTGGGCCACCCTGCTTCAGTGGGATACGGCCGGTTTGTTGAAAGAAGAAAGAGTTTACTTATGTGTCTGTAAACAGGGCTTCTAATTTTCCCTAATTGTTTGGTAATTTTCCAGGTCTGTGTTATGTTTTGAGAATGCACTCTACATGTCACCAGGTGACCAAAGCTTGCGCCGCAGAAAACATGCAGTTCTTTGCCATTCTAAACTTGAAGCAGCTTTAGAAAATCAGCATCAGTGAGTAATTTTCTTGAAAATTGTCTTTTGATGAAACTATAAGCCTCTGTATAAACAAGAGATGGACATAACTAGTTAATTACAATTTAAGGTGTACAATGAATTTAATTTTTTTTTTCAGTATAAATGTATATACAGCCTCTCCTCACTTAACGACAGAGTTCCATTCCTAAAACCATGTCGTTAAACAAATTTGTCGCTAAATGAGGAGCATACTATAATGGTGGTGAGTTTGTGTCATCCATCTCTGATATTGTTTTAATGTCACCTTTGCACCATTTATAACATTTCTGGGGTATTTTTAAATGTTTATACAGTAGTGTACTGTATATTGAAATAATAAGAATAGAGGAAATCAGCTCTAATATACATTATTTAGGTATGAATACTGGTCAGAGAGCCCGTCGTAAGTCCGAGGCATCAATAAACGAGTACGTCGCTAAGTGAGGAGAGGCTGTATATATATTTTAAGTAATTTAATTATTATGACCAGTTTTTACTCAACACAGATCACTTCAACGCACCCTTGGAGAACTTCGAGATTACCAGAAGCGCCACGAGGAGTGGTTGTCCTTGCAACAGAAGCTGTTACTTGAGCAAGCAACACCTGAGATGAAGCTCGAGTCAAGGTTGGAGTATGAGGAACAAAAAATCAGAGAGAGCACTGATGGGAGAGGTAAGGAGGGAGAGTAATACTGGCTCATGAGTACTGATGGGAGAGGTGAGGGAGAGTACTGATAGGAGGGGTGATGAGGGAGGAAGTAATATTGACTCATCTCATTAACATTGAAAATTACTAGTGAAGCTAGGAACATAAGAGGCTGGTTAGCCTAAAAGAAGTGGCTCCATTGTTTCAAAATATTTTGGAGATCCAGGAAGCTTGTTATGAGTAATAAATTGCAGCAGAATCAATGTAGTTGGTAGCTTTTGTTCACTAGTGAAAGTTCTGCTTAGTGATAAATTTAGAAGCATCTGACCTCATTCACTGTTTACTCTACATAACCCTTCACAGGGAAGTTCCTTGATGCTGGTGAACTGCTCTGGATCCAAGGAATTGGAGTAACCCTCCCTGTCCTTGGATCAAACATGATTACCTCCCATTCTCCAGGTGCTGTATGACCTTTGCGAATTTAATGCTTCCCCATATAAACAATTTTAATCTCATTTTCTGCAGAGAAACCCTATTCCAAGTTTCCTACTGGGTCATTTTATTTTACTTAGATTCAATTCATTAAATTTAGGTTGACACATAGAATAAAATATTAATTCTAAGAAATAAAACTAGAGTTTTGTACAATGTAAGTGGTGAGAGTAAGTAGCTGGAAGATTGGACAGAGAAACTTGAGTCGTGCACTGCTCGATGGCCTAACCTCCTGTCAACAAATGAACTTCATTTCCAGGAGAATGGTGTTGCTCTCAAAGGGCCTGCTGTACTCTGTATAACCTACTTCCTTGTTTTATTCACCACTTTAGTAAAAATACAGCACAATTTTTTTTTATTTACTCTTATGCATTAAGATTTTTTATTTAGTTATGTGTGGTATTTAGACTCATTCTTTTTTTCTTAGAACTTTCTAGTACCTTTTCTCTTGTGCAAGTGAATAAAGTGGTAATTGCATTTTTTTATATAATTTGCTAAGGTTTTGGCTTTTTTTTTTTTTTTTTAGTATTTTTATAATATTATTCTCTGTAGAATGTATTTGGTATGTTCAATTTGAAAAAAGTATGCTTTAACCTCCAGTTAGATAAATGTTCTCAATATTAGATACAATTATTGTACAGTATGTAACTTTTAATTTAAAGAAATATATATAAATTACATCAGCCTTTAGTCACCAACAGTTTCCCACTTTCCGGTATAGTCTTCTGTTAGCAGTATGCCTTATAACTACTTGTAGAAATAATTAGTCCACATCCTCATTATAAAAATATTTAAAATATTTCATTTTTGAATTCATAGTTTACCTATCATCATTTCTAACTCTAATTCATCTGTCATCTAACAGATAACCTCTTCCATCTGCCAGGCCAGGACTGTTTCCAGTATCAGCAAGACGGCCACACTTTCCTCAGCTGCAACATGAGACGGGACCAGCTGGAGCAACGGGGCTCTCCTTCAGAGCTGCTGCTCGACCTCCAAAGTCTTCTGCACACTGTGGAGTCTGAGGCCCTCAGGCTTGGCCAGCATGTGCTCAAGAGGAAACCACTACTAATGTCACAAGTGCCACAGATAATGCCTTTACACCCAACCAAAACTTATAGGTAAGAAGCACTGGGTTGCAGTATGCATGTGTATTGTAGAATGTATGTTGGTTGTTGGTTAAGTAAATGCACAGTTAAAGAACAAGACAGTTATGCATTGTCTCTAGATTTTTATATCACATTGACTGTTGACATCATATATCTTTGTCTAAGGCCTGCTTTTATTGGAAAATAATCTCCCTTTCTCCTACATAACCTAACCTGAGCCTCACTCATCATAAAAACTTTTGACTGCTTTCATTAACCTACCACCTATTCCATACACTTGCAACATCTGCCACATTGCTTCCCTATCTGCCTTATTATATGCCTAAAGCCTTCTTGTTCACCTGCAATCCTGCTCTCCATCTTACCCTTAATTCTTCCAATAATAACTCTACCATACAACTTTCCAGGTATACTCAACAGGCTTATTCCCCTATAATTCTTACATTCTCTTTTGTCACCTTTGCCTTTATACAAAGGAACTTGCATGCTTTCTTCCAATCCCTAGGTACCTTCCCTTCTTTCATACATTTATTAAATAAAAGTATCAGCCTCTACAAAACTATATCCCCACCTGCTTTTAACATTTCTGTCTTGATCCCATCAATCCCATCAGTTTTACCCTCTTTCATTTTACCCATAGCCTCATGCACCTTCCCCACGCTCACATCTGGCTATTCCTCACTCATGAAAGATGTTATACCTCCCTGGCCAATGCATGAAATCACAGCTTCCCTCTCTTTATCAACATTTAACAATTCCTCAAACGTTCAACCTAGTTGAATGGCTATCCCCTTGCCTGTGGTCACAGGCATCTGTGGATCACTTCTCAAGTGAATATCCAGTAAAATTATACAAACAGTTCCTTAAACTATTCCCTCCATCTTCCTGATACCTCCAACTCCCCATCAAATAACTCTCCTCTTCTGCTTTTAACTGTCAAATCCATTTGTTCCTTAGGCTTTCTCAACTTATTAATCTTGTTCCAGAACATTTTCTTATTCTCAGCAAAATTTGTTGACAGCACCTCACTCACTTCATTTGCTCTCTTTTTACATTCCCTTACTGCTCTCTTAACTTCCCTTTTTCTCTCCATATCCTCCTCCCTCCTTATATCATTCCTGTTTTGCAAAAACCTCTCATGTGATAACTTTTCCTCTTACCACTCTCTTTACCTCATCATTCCACCAGCCACTCCTCTTCTTTCCCTGCAATAACCCTTAGATGAGAAGGGTCTGATGATAGTTTCAGGAGTCTGTTTCCTTGGTCTCTTCTCTGACTAGATTTAGTTGCTGGCCTGTTTGGGTAGGCTGTTGATATAAGTTACTTACAGTCCACCATAGACAGAATTTGCATGAGGAGTTTGTCAAATTTACTTCAACAGTCTTTTTGAAAATAATGTTTAACTTTTTTTAGATTATGAAATCCATTTTGGGGCTAGTAACCCCTTCTGTATACATTACTAAAGTTAAAAAGAGAAACTTTTGTTTTTCTTTTTGGGCCACCCAGCTTTGGCGGGATATGGCTGGTTTGTTGAAAGAAGAAGAAGAAATCCATTTTGGAATTCCCTGTAATACTGTATTATGAAAACTGAAGGGAGAAAATTTAGACCATTAGAAATAGCACTTGTTAGATGATAGTTTGGAGACTGGAAATTTTTACTGAGTCACTTGATAGTTCTTTATTCTAGACATGTTTCTTCTACCTTTCAAATATACCTGTACTACTATGTGTATTTATTGATAAGCTTTCTTCATAGGAATGGTGGTAGTCCTGGTATACTGGATATGACATTAGGTGAAGATTTTCCAACAGCAGAACAGTGTGAGAAGGCTCCTTTGTTGCCACAGTGGGATGACTTCCCCTCTGTCTTCCTCCCAGCTGAAAATAAAGGATTCTCGTAAGAATAATTTTCTTTGTTTTCACTTTTTTTTGTAGTTGTACATCCAATTATGTTATACAGTGGACCCCCAAGTAACGTAAAATCTTCATTCCAGAAGCCTGCTCAAGTGCCATTACCGAACAAATTTACTCCCTTAAGGAATAATGTCACGTAGGTTAGTCTATTTCAGACCCCCAAAAATACACTTCCACAAGCACTTACATTATTATACTTACATAATTGTACGATTTCCGGGGTGTTCGTTACTCGGGGGTCCACTGTATACTATTCATGTTTTCATGAAATCTTAGCAAATTCTGTAATTCATGAAATATAGATTTTGCTAAGATTTTAACTGGATAGCATCCATAACCTCCTCTGGTGGATCCTAACAGAATGTTATGATCTTTTCTTATTTTATTCTTCTCATTTTATGAAGCAGAGAGCTCTTTGTAAGTAGCCTACAAATTTGAGATAAGTTTTTATACAATATTTTGGTCTGCCAAGGATCATTATCAAGTCACAGGTAACTTATTTTTCAATGAGCTCTTATTAAAGAATAAATTTTGGGCTATTAAAATTCAAGTAGAGAATGAAAAAAGTTTATATTATTATATTAAATACTGCAGTATGATTGCAACAAAACAACTACAGTAATTTATTGATCTTTCATCTCTTATTTATAGAGTAGTTCGTTTCCTGAGCGACGACATTGATGTGAGCTTCAGTGAGGAGCACCCTTTACCTTGGCATCCACCTATTTGTGAGAGACTAGGAGATACAGTTGAAGGAATTGATGACATCCCTGGTATCAAAGAGCGGCACACTCTTACAACACGCAATCGTGACCCGCACGCAGTCCCTTATTTAATGAAGTATGGGTATCAAGGTGTAGAAGCTGAGATAGGACAACGTATCAGCAGTGCCATGAAAAGGGCAAGTTCTGCTGTTCTCTCCTCAGTGTTCCAGCTCTTTAATCAAAAGAAGTCAGACCAAAGATGAAGTTTTATTCAAAGATTTAAAACATTTCACCCATTAATCTTCCTTTCTTTGAAAAAACTTTTAGTAATGTACAGTGGTCCCTTGGTTTTCGTTCATCTCCAAACTCGAACATTTATGTAAGTGTATTTTCGTAAATGCTTTTGTAAGTGTATTTTTGGGGGTCTGAAATGACTAATCTGATTTACATTTGTCCTTATGAGAATAAATTCGTTCGGTAATGGCACTCAAACAGCATTCTGGAAAGAATTTTCAACGAAAACCGAGGGTCCAGTGTATTTTTTAGTAATGTATGTTGCTTTTTCTCAGTTAAACTTCTTTTTATGTGTGTTGATGGTTTTGTTATGTTGCTGATGGTGCTAAGAAGTCTTAATTTTTAAATTTTATGACTTTATATGTAGTTATGTATTGGTAGTAGGTTGGTAGACAGCAACCACTCGGGAGGTACTACCATCCTACAAAGTGAGTGTAAAAAGGAAGCCTGTATTTTGTTTTACATGATGGTAGGATTGCTGGTGTCTTTTTTCTGTCTCATAAACATGCAAGATTTCAGCTACATCTTGCATGTTTATGCAAGATGTACCTCAGGTCACACTACACATGCATGTACACATTTATGTATACACACTCATCTGAGTTTTTTTTATTTTATCTTAATACAGTAGACCGTCATTTAGCATGAGATTATGTTACACGTTACGGGTATTGCATGATTGAAGAAGTGCGGTACATTATTATCTAACACCACGTAAAAATTATATTACACGGTTCACAGGAGTGGAAAATTTTTTGAACGCACGGTAGCCCGCTGTGGGTTAGACCATTGAGTCAGTGGGGGTCCTACTGAGGGTGGCTATGAGCCACATCAAATGTTTAATGCTGATGAGAGAAGTGTTTTCTGGAAGAAAATGCCAACACGAATTTATATCAGTCAGCAAGAGAAAAGTGCACCAGGCTTCAAGACAGCAAAGGATCGCTTCACCTTGCTCCTTTTCGGTAATGCATCAGGTGATTTCAAGTGTAAGCCCAATCCTCGTGCTTAGAGGAAAAGGGAATTTGTTTTTCCTTCCTGCAAACTGTAAGTAAGTTTATTCAGATACATGGGGCCAGGAGCTGAGTCTTGACCCCTGCAAGCACAATTAGGTAAGTACAGTTACATTGGTTATCATACATAGCAGCATATGTGTAGAGAACCTAGGATAACCCAAAAAAAGTCAGACAATGGAAATACTAAGTCACTGACTTTTTTGGGTTATCCTAGGTTCTCTACACATATGCTGATATGTATGATAATCTTCGTAACTGTATCTGTGTATACCTGAATAAACTTACTTACAGTTTGCGGGAAGGAAAAACAAATAGCCATTCTCACAAGCAGCCTTGTTGTTGTGGTTCAGTGGACACCACCCGCCTTCCCCAGCCACCCTGGACCCCACCACCCCAGCATTCGTACAAATTTCATACACGTCAAAAAAAAGTCCTCTGCTACAAGCCAGCTGTGTTTGTGAAGAATGAGAGAGAGTGAATTGTGTTTTGATCTTTAAATTACTATATCTTGTATCTGCCAAGCAATCAAAGTGGCCGTAATGAAGTGTTACTTTGTACACATAAAAAGAGGTAAACATAAGTTTGTGACTGACTGACTGACTTGACTGACTTACTGGCTGACTTGACTGACTTACTGAATGACTTGACTGACTTTCTGACTGACTTGACTGCCTTACTGAATGACTTGACTGACTTACTGAATGACTTGACTGACTTACTGAATGACTTGACTGACTTACTGAATGACTTGACTGACTTACTGAAGGACTTGCGACTGGACTTACTGAACGAAGACTTGACTGACTTACTGAATGACTTGACTGACTTACTGAAACGACTGACTTACTGAACTTGACTAACTGAATGACTTGACTGACTAACTGAATGACTTGACTGACTTACTGAATGACTTGACTGACTTACTGAATGACTTGACTGACTTACTGAATGACTTGACTGACTTACTGAATGACTTGACTGACTTACTGAATGACTTGACTGACTTACTGAATGACTTGACTGACTTACTGAATGACTTGACTGACTTACTGAATGACTTGACTGACTTACTGAATGACTTGACTGACTTACTGAATGACTTAAAGTTAGACACTCAGTACAACCATCGACTTCAGTTCCAGAACCTCTACTATCCACCTCAGCCCAGTAGGGCCACAGCATAACTCTCCACTCTCTTCACAATCATCCACAAACACCAGCACCCACAATTTAAGGTAAATACTATTATTTCTGTTACATTTGTAGTCTTAAGCAGTAAAAACAACATAATACATCACGATAATGAACTACAATTACATATTCACTTTTATTTTTGTAAGATCTGTTGGTCTAAATAAAACTTGTTTGGCTTTTTGGGGACTCCCAGGAACGTAACCCTATTTTTCCTATAAGTTCTTTTAATTATATAACACGAAATTATCTAACACGACATTTTCAGGAACGTAACTATCGTGCTAAATGACGATCTACTGTAGTTCTTGTTCTTATTGCTTTTCCTTTCATATCCATGGGGAAGTGGAATAAGAATCTTTCCTCCGTAAACCATGCGTATTGTAAAAGTCAACTAAAATACCGGGAACAATGGGCTAGTAACCCCTTTTCCCGTATAGCTTACTAAAAAGAAAAAGAAGAAAACCATCAAAGTGGGATGTTTGAATTTGAGTGGATGTTGTGCGAATGATAAGAAAGAGATGATTGTGGATGTTATGAATGAAAAGAAGCTGGATGTCCTGGCTTTAAGTGAAACAAAGCAGAAGAGGGGAGGAGAGTTTCAGTGGGGAGAAATAAATGGGATTAGGTCAGGGGTTTCAAATAGAGTTAGAGCTAAAGAAGGAGTAGCAACAATGTTGAAGGATAAGTTATGGCAGGAAAAGAGGGAATATAAATGTATAAATTCAAGGATTATGTGGAGTAAAATAAGGGTTGGATGTGAAAAGTGGGTTATAGTAAGTGTTTATGCACCTGGAGAAGAGAGAAGTGTAGAGGAGAGAGAGAGTTTTTGGGAAATGTTGAGTGAGTGCGTGTGGAGTTTTGAACCAAGTGAGAGAGTACTTGTGGTTGAGGATCTCAATGCTAAAGTGGGTAAAAATGTTGTGGAGGGAGTATTAGGTAAATTTGAGGTGCCAGGGGTAAATGAAAATGAGGAGCCTTTAATTGAGCTATGTGCAGAAAGAGGTTTGGTAATAAGTAATGCATATTTCATGAAAAAGAGGATAAATAAGTATACAAGGTATGATGAAAGTAGTTTGTTAGATTATGTATTGGTGGATAAAAGGTTGATGGGTAGGCGTTAGGATGTACATGTCTATAGAGGGGCAACGGATATATCAGATCATTATTTAGTTGTAGCTACAGTTAGAGTAAGAGGTAGATGGGACAAAAGGAAAATGGCAACAGCAAGTAAGAGAGAGGTGAAAGTGTATAAACTAAGGGAGGAGGATGTTAGGGTGAGATATAAGCAACTATTGGCAGAAAGGTGGGCTAGTGCAAGTATGAGTAGTGGGGGGATTGAAGAGAGTTGGGATAGTTTTAAAAATGCAGTATTAGAATGTGGGGCAGTTTGTGGCTATAGGAGAGTGGGTGCAGGAGGAAAGAGGAGTGACTGGTGGAATGATGAAGTAAAGGGTGTGATAAAAGAGAAAAGGGTAGCTTATGAGAGGTTTTTACAAAACAGAAGTGTTATAAGAAGAGCAGAGTATATGGAGCGTAAAAGAAAGTTGAAGAGAGTGGTGAGAGAGTGCAAAAGGAAAGCAGATGAAAGAGTGGGAGAGGCACTGTCGAGAAATTTTGCTGAAAATAAGAAAATTTTTTGAGTGAGATAAGCAAGCTTGTGGGTATAGGAGGGTGGGTGCAGGAGGATAGAGTAGTGATTGGTGGGATGATGAGGTAAAGGGTATGATAAAAGAGAAAAAGGTGGCGTATGAGAGGTTTTTACAAAATTGAAGTGTTGTAAGAAGAGCAGAGTATATGGAAAGTAAAAGAAAGGTGAAGAGAGTGGTGAGAGAGAGCAAAAGGAGAGCAGATGAAAGAGTGGGAGAGGCACTGTCCAGAAATTTTGCAGAAAATAAGAAAAAGTTTTGGAGTGAGATAAATAAGTTAACCATTTCAGGGTCCGTGCCGTAGTTCTGCGGCTTTGAGTTCAGGGTCCAAACCGTAGTTCTACGTCATGAGCTCAGCTCACTTAGATAAGCTGTGAGCGGTAAATTTGGGCCTGGATATGAGAGAATACATATATGTGGTAAGTGTGCACCACATAAAACAAATCCTGCAGCACACAATGCATAATGAGAGAAAAAAAACTGAAACCGTAATTTTTTATTAAAACAGCGATTTTGCAGTTTTTTCGTGTACTTTTTATAGTTGTATTTGCGATTTCTTGATCTCATTTGATACAATGGAAGATATATTACAGATATGGAGATGATTTTGATTGATTTTAGTATTGGAAATGGCTTGAAACTGAGCTCAAAGTAGTGGAAATGTTAAATTTTTGCCAGTGTTCAAGAGTAAACAAATGGCCTCACACGTCTAATACGCGCCAGCTGGTGGGTCTAATATACGTTCACAAATGTGGTGATATTATTTGTACAATTATTACAATATTTCATAACAGTAAATCTTCCATTTTTTGGTTTGAATAAAAATTCATTATGTGAATAAAAAATAAAAATGGAATTCATTTGTAAAGACTGAAAACGTAACTAATGAACAGAGGAAATGTTAGTTTAGAGCCAGGAATGCCTGCATTGTTTATTCTGCACCCTATTTTGAAATTGGAATATTTTTAATTTTGAGTTAAATTGGCTAAATTACCAATTTCCAATCACTTTATTTTGTAGTTGAAACAGCTGACTGGGCGATTTCTTGTGCTCAATCGATAGAATAGAAGTAATACAGTGGTACCTCGAGTTACGATATTTTTTCATTCGAGAATGCTGTTCAAGTGCCATTACCAAACAAATTTATCCCCATAAGGAATAATGTAAAATAGACTAGTCCTTTTACACCCCCAAAAATATACTTACAAAAGCATTTAAAAAAATAAACTTACATAAACGGGCGATTTTGGGGACCATCGTAACTCGAGGTACCACTGTACTAGTGAAATAGCAAAGAATTTGGTCGACTGGAATAATGTAATTGGCCTTAAAATGGGAGTCAAAGTTGGCAAAATCACCGATGCATAAATATCGCTGACGCATCAAAATTCGTGTGAGCATAATTTTGTCAATTTTCAATCAAATTTCGTACTTTTTGTTTTATTACCTTCAGAAAAAGATTCTCTACCATTTCATAAGAAAAAATAAGATTTTTTTTTTTTTTAAATTCTTGGACACTGGCACACCCCTTCCAAAAATGGCCTTGGACCCTGAAAAGGTTAAGAAAGCCTAGGGAACGAATGGATTTGTCAGTTAAAAACAGAGTAGGGGAATTAGTAGATGGGGAGCTGGAGGTATTGGGTAGATGGCGGGAATATTTTGAGGAACTTTTAACCCTTTCAGAGTTTCGGCTTACGCGCCAGGGTTTTCGTCGTACTAGTACGCCTAAATTCTAGCGCCCTCAAATCAAGCAGAAACAGGCTGTTAGGCCTAGATGTGAGAGAAAGGGTCTGTGCGGTCAGTGTGCGCAGTATAAAAAAAATCCTGCACCACACAGTGCATAATGAGGAAAAAAAAACTCTGACCGTGTTTTTGGTTTAAAACAGCGACTTTGCAGTCTATTTTTGTATGGTATTTATGCTTGTTTTCTTGGTCTCATGTGATAGAATGGATGATATATTACAGAAATAGAGATAATTTTGACTGGTTTCACGATGACAAGTACCTTGAAACTGAGCACTAAGTAGCAAAAATGTTCGATTTTGGCCGATGTTCAAGAGTAAACAAATCACACCATGCGTCCAATACACATCAACTGGCGAGTCTAATATTCTTGCACAAGTGCGCTGATATTATTTATACCATTTTTACAATGATGCAGTTGTATACATAACAGTAAATCTTCTATTTTTTGTGAGAATAAAAATTCAAAATGGAAAGCAAAAGTAATGTAAGAGGGGCCTGGAGACATGACTAATGAACAGAAAAGATGTTATTTTAGTGCCAGGAATGTCTGCCTTGTTTATTCTGGACCCTATTTTGAAATTGGCATTGTTTGAAATTTGTGTGAAATTGGCCAAATTGCCATTTTCTGACCACTATTTTGGGTAGTTGAAATTGGTAAATAGGCGGTTTCTTGTACTCAATCAATAGAAGAAATGGAGTTCTAGCGAAATAGCTATAATTTTAGTAGACTGAAACATTGGAATTTGCCGAAAATAGGGCTCAAAGAGGATGAAATCGCTGATTAAAATGTCATCGATACCGCTAACTTCGCGAAAGCATAATTCCGTTAGCTTTCGATCAAATTTCATAATTTTGGTGACATTATGATCGGAAAAAGATTCTCTATCATTTCATATGAAAAAAATAATTAATTTTTTCCGAAAAATTTGTGACCCTGAGAACGAGTTTGGGAGAGGGCCTTGCGACCCTGAAAGGGTTAAATGTCGATGAAGAAAGGGAGGCGGTAATTTCATGCACTGGTCAGGGAGGTATAACATCTTTTAGGAGTGAGGAAGAGCAGAATGTGAGTGTGGGGGAGGTGCGTGAGGCATTACGTAGAATGAAAGGGGGTAAAGCAGCAGGAACTGACGGGATCATGACAAAAATATTAAAAGCAGGGGGAGATATTGTGTTGGAGTGGTTGGTATTTATGTTTAATAAATGTATGAAAGAGGGGAAGGTACCTAAGGATTGGCAGAGAGTGTATATAGTTCCTTTATATAAAGGGAAGGGTGACAAAAGAGATTGTTAAAATTATAAGGGAATACGTAAGTTTACTGAGTATACCAGGTAAAGTGTAGGGTAGGGTTATTATTGAAAGAATTAGAGGTAAGACAGAAAGTAGGATTGCAGATGAGCAAGGAGCCTTTAGAGTGGGTGGGGGATGTGTAGATCAAGTGTTTACATTGAAGCATATATGTGAACAGTATTTAGATATAGGTAGGGAAGTTTTCTTTGCATTTATGGATTTAGAAAAGGCATATGATAGAGTGGATAGGGGAGTAATGTGGCAGATGTTGCAAGTGTATGGAATAGGTAGTAAGTTACTAAATACTGTAAAGAGTTTTCATGAGGATAGTGAGGCTCGGGTTAGGGTGTGTAGGAGAGAGGGAGATTACTTCCCGGTAAAATAGGTCTTAGACAGGGATGTGTAATGTCACCATGGATGTTTAATGTATTTATAGATGGGGTTGAAAAAGAAGTAAATGCTAGGATGTTGGGGAGAGGGGTGGGATTAAATTATGGGGAATCAAGTACATGATGGGAGTTGACACAGTTACTTTTTGCTGGTGATACTGTGCTTATGGGAGATTCTAAAGAAAAGTTGCAAAGGTTACTGGACAAGTTTGGGAGGGTGTGTAAAGGTAGAAAGTTGAAAGTGAACATAGATAAGAGTAAGGTGATGAGGGTATCAAACGATTTAGATAAAGTATAACAATATGTTATTTGGAGTTTTCTTGGAGGCGTTGTTGCAAAAATAACGTCTTCGGAGGCTTCTTACTTTATTTGTAATAAAGGTGCGAGTAACAGGCTGCGTGTCTGTGGGCCATGGCCCAGGGCCATGCCTGCGAGAGGGAGAGGAGTAGGCTTGTTGACTGAGTGTTGTCTGGGCGCCAAGTGAGAGTGAGGCAGGGGTGAGGCAGACTCACATGGGTATGCCTACAGGCTTGCCCTCTGGCGGAAACTATGGGAACTAGCATGGCACGAAATATGAACTCAGCTGGCAGACAGCATGGGCTGTCTATGCAGACAGTCAGGCTGTCTACATCGCTCGGTCACGCACCCATGGTTGTCCCGACCATGTCTGGCAGTAAAAAAACTCGGTCTCTCTCTCGCAAGAACAGGTCACAGAACACGAAAGAAAAATACATATATGTATACAGTAGAACGTCATTTAGCACGATAGTTACGTTCCTGAAAAAGTCGTGTTAGATAATTTCGTCTTAAATAATTAACAGAACTTATGGGAAAAATAGGGTTACGTGTTTGAGAGTCCCCAAAAAGCCAAACAAGTTTTTTTAGACCAACATATCTTGCAAAAATTGAAGGCGAATATGTAATTTTAGTTCATTGTCATGATCTATTACTGCTTAAGACTACAAATGCAATAGAAATAATAGTATTTCTTACCTTAAATTGTGGGTAATGATGTTTGTGGATGGTAGTGAAGAGTGGATATGGATGGTGTGGCCCTACTGAGCTGAGGTGGATATGTAATTGTAGTGCATTGTCATGATCTATTACTGCTTAAGACTACAAATGCAATAGAAATAATAGTATTTCTTACCTTAAATTGTGGGTAATGATGTTTGTGGATGGTAGTGAAGAGTGGATATGGATGGTGTGGCCCTACTGGGCTGAGGTATAGTAGAAGTTTTTGAACTGAAGTGATGGTTGAACTGAGTGTCTAACTTTAAGTCAGTCAAGCATTCAGTAAGTCAGTCAAGCCATTCAGTAAGTCAGTCAAGCCATTCAGTAAGTCAGTCAAGCCATTCAGTAAGTCAGTCAAGCCATTCAGTAAGTCAGTCAAGCCATTCAGTAAGTCAGTCAAGCCATTCAGTAAGTCAGTCAAGCCATTCAGTAAGTCAGTCAAGCATTCAGTAAGTCAGTCAAGCATTCAGTAAGTCAGTCAAGTCATTCAGTAAGTCAGTCAAGTCATTCAGTAAGTCAGTCAAGTCATTCAGTAGGTCAGTCAAGTCATTCAGTAAGTCAGTAAAGTCATTCAGTAAGTCAGTCAAGTCATTCAGTAAGTCAGTCAAGTCATTCAATAAGTCAGTCAAGTCATTCAGTAAGTCAGTCAAGTCATTCAGTAAGTCAGTCAAGTCATTCAGTAAGTCAGTCAAGTCATTCAGTAAGTCAGTCAAGTCATTCAGTAAGTCAGTCAAGTCATTCAGTAAGTCAGTCAAGTCATTCAGTAAGTCAGTCAAGTCATTCAGTAAGTCAGTCAAGTCATTCAGTAAGTCAGTCAAGTCATTCAGTAAGTCAGTCAAGTCATTCAGTAAGTCAGTCAAGTCATTCAGTAAGTCAGTCAAGTCATTCAGTAAGTCAGTCAAGTCATTCAGTAGGTCAGTCAAGTCATTCAGTAAGTCAGTCAAGTCATTCAGTAAGTCAGTCAAGTCATTCAGTAAGTCAGTCAAGTCATTCAGTAAGTCAGTCAAGTCATTCAGTAAGTCAGTCAAGTCATTCAGTAAGTCAGTCAAGTCATTCAGTAAGTCAGTCAAGTCATTCAGTAAGTCAGTCAAGTCATTCAGTAAGTCAGTCAAGTCATTCAGTAAGTCAGTCAAGCTCATTCAGTAAGTCAGTCAAGTCATTCAGTAAGTCAGTCAAGTCATTCAGTAAGTCAGTCAAGTCATTCAGTCAGTCAGTCAAGTCATTCAGTCAGTCAGTCAAGTCATTCAGTCAGTCAGTCAAGTCATTCAGTCAGTCAGTCAAGTCATTCAGTCAGTCAGTCAAGTTAGTCAGTCACTCAGTCAGTCATTCAGTCAGTCAAGTCAGTCAGTCAGTCAAGTCAGTCAGTCACACAAACTTATGTTTACATCTTTTTATGTGTACAAAGTAACACTTCATTACGGCCACAGGTTATGTCTTGTCTAATATCTTTGTTTTCTTCGTTAATTCAAGATCAAAACACAATTCACTCTTTATTTTATTCTTCACAAACACAGCTGGCTTGTAGCCAGGACTTCTTAACGCGTATGAAATACATACGAATGCTGGGGTCCGTGGTGGGTGGGTAAGGCGGGTGGTGTCTGCTGAACCACAACAACAGTAGTAGTAACAAGACTGCTTGTGAGAATGGTTACTTGTTTTTCCTTCCCACAAACTGTAAGTAAGTTTATTCAGGTATACACAGATACAGTTACGAAGATTATCATACATGGCAGCATATGTGTAAAGAACCTAGGATAACCCAAAAAAGTCAGAGTGACAGTATTTCCATTGACTGACTTGGGTTATCCTAGGTTCTCTACACATATGCTGCTATGTATGATAATGTATGTAACTGTACTCACCTAATTGTGGTTGCAGGGGTCGAGACTCAGCTCCTGGCCCCGTGTATCTGAATAAACTTAGTTTACAGGAAGGAAAAACAACAAATTCCCTTTTCCTCAAAGCATGAGGATTCTTAGGCAGTAAATAACCATGCGCTCAAAATTTTTCCCCTCCTGCCGAACGTGTAATATCATCTTTACGTCGTGTAAGATGATAATGTGTCGCAAATCTTAAATCGTGCAATACCGGTAACGTGCAACATAATCTCGTGCTAAATGACGTTCTACTGTACATAAACATATGGACATAGAAAAATAACTTCCTCCAGAGAGGGAAGAAAAAAAAGGTGTGCTTCGTGGTCTAAGGCAGTGAGCGTCGATGCAGCACTGCACGCCTTCCTGCGTCTGGATACATACTGCAACACAGGAGACATAGCTGCGGCTGAGCTGTGACATAACAGGGTATGGTCTCCTCTGGGAGGTGAAGCAGACATCGTAGTAGTTGCTGCAGGGGTCACTCAACCTGGGGCACAACCTGCTGGTGCCTTCGAGTGAGGCGTCGTCAGTAGTCGCAACAGGACAGGACTGGCAAGCGACTCAGGAGGACATTCCTCGACTGGTACTGTCGCTGCTGGCGAGTGTGGAGTGAGTCGTGACAGGGACGACTCGGCAAAACATCTGGACTGACGGTCTAGGAGGTGAAGTGGAACGGTCTCGATGGGAGAATCGTCGCGGGTACGATTCAGCAAAGGCATCTACGAGCGGCGAACAATAAGAGCTTTCTGTACAAGGCGCTCGAACGCTCGTAACTGACGCCTGGACTTGACAAATGCCAGCTGTCAAGCGCGCGGGCCGCGGGTCACACACAGGTGCTACATAGGGCACAGTAGAAAACTGCACACATACTGCACATGTGGTACAACATAGCTTACAGACGCTTTTCTGTATAAAAATCGTCACTAAGCAATACACGAACATGTGAGAACACTGACTGAGAGAAATAATTAATGAACACTCGACTTATATCTTCTCTCAAACTTCTCGACAATAATGAAAATAAAATGATCACTGAAACTACAGCACTCGGGACATCATATGGGTGATGTCAGGCGTGACGTCGTGATGTCATGGAGTGACATCGCGAGTGACGTCAGCAGACATCGTGGGTGACGCCCTGGAGTCAGGCAGCATCGTGATGTCAGCAGCATGGTGACGTCAGCTGAGTCAGGCAGCATCGGGGTGACGTCAGTGGAGTCAGGCAGCTGACCACAGCACATGGCTTGCTGATCCACGTGGCTTGGAGATCCATGTGGCTTGTAGATCCACGTGGCTTGTAGATCCACGTGGCTTGCTGATCCACGTGGCTTGTAGATCCACGTGGCTTGGAGATCCACGTGGCTTGTAGATCCACGTGGCTTGTAGATCCACGTGGCTTGTAGATCCACGTGGCTTGTAGATCCACGTGGCTTGCTGATCCACGTGGCTTGTAGATCCATGTGGCTTGGAGATCCACGTGGCTTGTAGATTCACGTGGCTTGTTGATCCACGTGGCTTGTAGATCCACGTGGCTTGTAGATCCACGTAGCTTGTAGATCCACGTGGCTTGCTGATCCACGTGGCTTGATGATCCACGTGGCTTGTAGATCCACGTGGCTTGTAGATCCACGTGGCTTGCTGATCCACGTGGCTTGTAGATCCACGTGGCTTGGAGATCCACGTGGCTTGTAGATCCACGTGGCTTGTAGATCCACGTGGCTTGTAGATCCACGTGGCTTGTAGATTCACGTGGCTTGTTGATCCACGTGGCTTGTAGATCCACGTGGCTTGTAGATCCACGTGGCTTGTAGATCCACGTGGCTTGCTGATCCACGTGGCTTGATGATCCACGTGGCTTGTAGATCCACGTGGCTTGTATATCCACGTGGCTTGTAGATCCATGTGGCTTGTAGATCCACGTGGCTTCGACACTCGGATACACAGTTCTGGCAGAATTCACAAGGAAATTCACAGAAAACAGCACAGAGGGAGTGAGTGCAGTGAGTGGTGAGTGGAGTGTGTGGCGTACACTAGGGCGGGTGTGTATGGTGAGACAGGGCCGCGCACCTACTCTCACCCTACCCATACACGAGGGAGACACACTAGACGCTGAAATCAGCACTAAGTCACCTCTGAAGTGCTGAAATAGTTGTGCTGAGCTGAACAACAACAGCAGAACATGCTGGCAAGGCTGAGCACGTGACTGAGAAACAGCATGGGACGCTGTGGCGTGAAGTCAGTGACGCCATTTCTCGGAGAATTAGACAAATTTCAGCCTGAATCCTGCTTGTACCTGTGTCTGGATGCTGAGATTTGCAGAAACGACATCAGGATAACTCGTTGAGAGACGGATGCTTCTTGTGTAGGCTGATGAAGTAAAGACAAACTTCAGTCCTCTTCCTACCCTCTCGGGCAAACACAACTGCTGCGAGGCACCGCTGTCACCATTTATCATGACGATTATTTGGCGTTTTGGAGAGCGGGGTACAAATGATAAGGCTTCGGAGACTTCTTACTTTATTTGTAATAAAGGTGCAAGTAACAGGCTGCGTGTCTGGGCCATGGCCCAGGGCCACGCCTGCGAGAGGGAGAGGAGTAGGCCTGTTGACTGAGTGTTGTCTGGGCGCCAAGTGAGAGTGAGGCAGGGGTGAGGCAGATTCACATGGGTATGCCTACAGGCTTGCCCTCTGGTGGAAACTATGGGAACTAGCATGGCACGAAATATGAACTCAGCTGGCAGACAGCATGGGCTGTCTATGCACACAGTCAGGCTGTCTACAAAAGAAAAATTGGATATCATATTGGAGAGAGGGAGTATGGAAGAAGTGAATGTTTTCAGATATTTGGGAGTTGACTTGTCAGTGTATGGGTTTATGAAGAATGAGGTTAACCATAGAATTGATGAAGGAAAAAAAGGTGAGTGGTGCATTGAGGTATCTGTGGAGAGAAAAAAACGTTATCTGTGGAGGCAAAGAAGGGAATGTATGAAAATATAGTGGTACCAACACTCTTATATGGGTGTGAAGCTTGGGTTGTAAATGCTGCAGCAAGGAGGAGGCTGGAGGCAGTGGAGATGTCCTGTCTAAGGGCAATGTGTGGTGCAAATATTATGCAGAGAATTTGGAGTATGGAAATTAGGAGGAGGTTACTAAAAGTATTAGTCAGAGGGCTGAAGAGGGGTTGTTGAAGGGGTTTTGTCATTTAGAGAGAATGGATCGAAGTAGAATGACTTGGAGAGCATATAAATCTGTAGGGGATGGAAGGAGGGGTATGGGTCATCCTCAAAAAGGTTGGAGGGAGGGGGTAAAGGAGGTTTTGTGGGCAAGGGGCTTGGACTTCCAGCAAGCGTGTGTGAGCAAGTTAGATAGGAGTGAATGGAGACGAATGGTTTTTTTGACCTGACGAGCTGTTGGAGTGTGAGCAGGGTAATATTTAGTGAAGGGATTCAGGGAAACCTGTTATTGATTTAGCCAGACTTGAGTCCTGGAAATGGGAAGTACAATGCCTGCACTTTAAAGGAGGGGTCTGGGATAGTGACAGTTTGGAGGGACTATTCTAAACTGTAGTATCTGAGCGCCTCTGCAAAGACAGTGATTATGCAAAGACAGTGATTATGTATGAGTGAGGTGAAAGTGATGAATGATAATGAAAGTATTTTCTTTTTTGGTATTTTCATTCTTTTTGGATCACCCTGCCTCGGTGGGAGACTTCCGTCTTGTTGAAAAAAAAAATGTAAAGAAAGCCTAGGGAACGAATGGATTTGTAAGTTAAAAACAGAGTAGGGGAGTTAGTAGATGGGGAGCTGGAGGTATTGGGTAGATGGTGGGAATATTTTGAGGAACTTTTAAATGTTGATGAAGAAAGGAAGGCGGTAATTTCATGCACTGGCCAGGGAGGTATAACATCTTTTAGGAGTGAAGAAGAGCAGGTTGTGAGTGTGGGGGAGGTGCGTGAGGCATTACATAGAATGAAAGGGGGTAAACCAGCTGGAACTGACGGGAGTATGACAGAAATATTAAAAGAAGGGGGGATATAATGTTGGAGTGGTTGGTATTTTTGTTTAATAGATGTATGAAAGATTGGAAGATACCTAGGGATTGGCAGAAAACGTATATACAGTGGGCTGTATATATATAAGTAGAGGGCTGAAGAGGGGTTGTTGAGGTGGTTTGGTCATTTAGAGAGAATGGATCAAAGTAGAATGACTTGGAGAGCGTATAAATCTGTAGGGGAAGGAAGGCGAGGTAGGGGTCGTCCTAGAAAAGGTTGGAGGGAGGGGGTAAAGGAGGTTTTGTGGGCGAGGGGCTTGGACTTCCAGCAAGCATGTGTGAGCGTGTTAGATAGGAGTGAATTGAGACGAATGTTTTTTAGGACCTGACGATCTGTTGGAGTGTGAGCAGGGTAACATTTTGTGAAGGGATTCAGGGAAACCAGTTAATTGATTTAGTTGGACTTGAGTCCTGGAAATGGGAAGTACAATGCCTGCACTTTAAAGGAGGGTCTGGGATAGTGACAGCTGGGAGGGACTATTCTCAGCTGTCGTATCTGAGCGCCTCTGCAAAGACAGTGATTATGAGTGTGGTGAAAGTGTTGAATGATGATGAAAGTATTTTCTTTTTGGGGATTTTCTTTCTTTTTGGGTCACCCTGCCTCGGTGGGAGACGGCCGACTTGTTGAAAAAAAAAAAATTATTATTATAAAAAAATTATTATTATCATTATTAATATGGTGTGAATACTAATAAGACACTCCTAGTGATTTTAATGTGTACCTGCACGCCAGCACAGTGTGCAAGTTTGTTTATGTACAATATATATAAAACATGAAATAACTTTAAAACACTTGAAATTTTGGAAAGTTTCCAGACATAATGGAGAGACACGGTGCTCACAGAGCTCATGGAGAATGTAAACGAACCAGGTGGGGCGCGGTGACCGTATTAGAAAGACAGGTGGGGGAGCCGTATAGCGAGTTTTGGTCATAATTTGAAATGTCTGTATTAGCAGAACACCGTAAAGCGAAACACCATAAAGCGGGGCCCTTCTGTATTACGCTGCTCACACTCCAACAGCTCATAAAGTCCCAAAAACCATTAGTCTCCATTCACTCCTATCTAACATGCTCACATATGCCTGCTGTATGTCCAAGTCCCTTGCACACAAAACCTCTTTCACCCCCTCTCTTCATCCTTTCCTAGGATGACCCCCTACCCCTCCTCTTCTCCACTACAGATTTATACACCCTCCAAGTCATTCTATTTTGCTCCATCTTCTCTAAATGACCAAACCACCTCAACAACCCCTCCTCAACCTTCTGAATAATACTTTTAGTATTCTTCTTCTTTCAACAAACCGGCCGAATCCCACCGATGCAGGGTGGCCCAAAAAGAAAACTGAAAGCTTCTCTTTCCAACTTTAGTAATGTATACAGGAGAAGGGGTTACTAGCCCCTTGCTCCTGGCAACTTTTAGTATTCTTTCTTCTTTCTTTCAACATGTCGGCCGTTTCCCACCGAAGCGGGGTGGCCCAAAAGAAAAAACGAAAGTTTCTCCTTTTACATTTATTAATATATACAGGAGAAGGGGTTACTAGCCCCCTGCTCCCGGCATTTTAGTCACCTCTTACGACACGCATGGCTTATGGAGGAAGAATTCTGCTCCACTTCCCCATGGAGATAAGATGAAATAAGAACAAGAACTAGTAACAAAATAGAAAAAAACCCAGAGGGGTGTGTATATACAGTGGTACCCCGACTTACGATGGTCCCCAAACTCACCCTTTTATGTAAGTTTATATTTTTAAATGCTTTTGTAAGTGTAATTTTGGGGGTCTAAAAGGACTAGTCTATTTTACATCATTTCTTATGGAGATAAATTCGTTTGGTAATGGCACTTGAACAGCATTCTGGAATGAAAAAATATCGTAAGTCGGGGTACCACTGTATATGCTTGTACATCAATGTGTAGTGTGATCTAAGTGTAAGGAGGAGTAACAAGACATACCTGAAATCTTGCATGTTTATGAGACAGAAAAAAGACACCAGCAATCCTACCATCATGTAAAACAATTACAGGCTTTCGTTTTACATTCACTTGGCAGGACGGTAGTACCTCCCTGGGCGGTTGCTGTCTACCAACCTTACCTAGAATATTATTTAATTTGGAGAGAAATATATAATTAATAATATGCAGAATCTAATACAAAATGGGAGTTGAGAGGAGTTGTTGATATTTAGGAGTTGTTGACATTTATAGAGGATGGAGCAAAATATTATGGCTTGGAGGGTGTATAAATCTGTAGTGGAGGGTAGGAGTCACCCTAGGAAAGGTTGGAGGGAAGTGGCAAAGGAAGTTTTGTGTGTGAGGGACTTGGACATCAAACAGGAATGTGTGAGCATGTTAAATAGAAGTGGAGGCATATGATATTTGGGACTCGAAGAACTGTTGGAGTGTTAGCAAGGTAACATTTGTGAAGGGATTTAGGGAAACTGGTGGTCCAGACTCAAGTCCTGGATGTGGGAACTACAGTACCTGCATTCTGAAGGAGGGGTAATACAGTGGTCCCTCGACTTTCGGTGATTCCGACTCGGTGATTTCGAGTTTTGAGCGCTTTTTTCGGTCAATTTTTCCCTCGTCTATCGGTCATTTCCTCGACTATCGGTCCGTACCAGACTTGTCCGCCTGCCCGCGCTTGTGCGCCTCGCCACGCAGGACACCAGTCTAGCGTTGTTTACCATTGAGAGAACATTACCCAGCGCGCTCTTTCAAACATTTCACAATAAATTTATTGTGTTTATTGCTGGTTTAGTGATTGTCACTGTGAAATAAGTCACCATGGGTCCAAAGAAGCTTCACAAGTTGATAAAGGCTATAGCACCAGCCAGTGATAAAGTGTAGCATTAACAGTGTAGCAATGGAAATAAGTCACTCTGTCTGACTTTTATGGGTTATCCTAGGTTTTCTACACATATGCTGCTATGTATGATAATCTATGTATAACTGGATTTGTGTATACCTGAATAAACTTACTTAATATACACCGCACTTGAGAAGAAAGAAGTCCCACTGGGAATCTTCATTGATCTACGCAAAGCTTTTGATACAGTCGACCATGATTTACTGCTCACAAAATTAGCACACTATGGTATAAGGGGGCACCCACTCAACTACCTAAAGTCATACCTTAGCAACAGAAGCCAATATGTGTACACAAATGGAGCGAACTCTTCCACACAACAAATTACAGTCGGAGTCCCTCAAGGAAGTGTCCTGGGGCCACTCTTATTCCTCATTTACATAAATGACCTACCAAATGCATCACAACTACTCAAACCCATTTTATTTGCAGATGACACAACATATGTCTTCTCTCACCCAAATCCAGTTATACTGGCCAACACTATTAATGCCGAATTACAGAAAATATCAACATGGATGACGACTAACAAGCTTACTCTCAATACTGACAAGACCTACTTCATACAGTTTGGAAGCAAAGCCGCAAATGTTCCACTTAACATAATGCTCAATGGTTCACCCATCACAAGACTCACAGAGGGAAAATTCCTAGGAATCCACCTTGACAGCAGCCTTAAATTCCAAACACACATACAACAAATTTCCAAGAAAATCTCAATGACAGTAGGCATATTATCAAAGATACGCTATTATGTGCCACAATCGGCTCTCCTTGCACTATATCATTCACTTATCTACCCTTATCTCACCTATGGAATCTGTGCATGGGGATCAACAACATTAAATCACCTTAGACCACTCATAACACAACAAAAGGCTGCAGTCAGAATGATAACAAATTCCCACTCTAGACAGCATACTCCACCACTATTCAAAAGTCTAAAACTACTCACCGTAAAGAACATTCATATTTATTCTTGTGCCTACTACATATATAAAACTTTACACTCTAGTATAAACCCTCCGCTCAAAATTCTCCTCACCAACTTTAATAGGACCCATGACCACAACACAAGACACAGATCACTTTTTGATATACCCCGAGTTCATAACAACCTATGTAAAAATTCTATGCACATGAAGGGCCCCAGAATCTGGAATTCATTACCAGTAAATATTAAGATAACCTTGTCTGAAAATCAATTTAAGACTCAACTCAAAAACCACCTACTCACCCAAAACTAAATAATCATACTATAAACTACTTTGAAAAATGCTCATTATTACTTTCCTAAAAGATAATTTCAATTTTTAATAATATGTTACTATTATGTTACCCCCTACTCACCCAAAACTAAATACAGTGGTACCTCGACTTACGATGGTCCCCAAACTCACCCTTTTATGTAAGTTTATTTTTTTAAATGCTTTTGTAAGTGTAATTTTGGGGGTCTAAATGGACTAGTCTATTTTACAACATTTCTTAAGGAGATAAATTCGTTTGGTAATGGCACTTGAACAGCATTCTGGAATGAAAAAATATCGTAAGTCGAGGTACCACTGTACTCAACCCCGATGGCATGATGGCTAGTGCTCTTGCTTCACGCATGGAGGGCCCGGGTTCAATTCCCGGCGGGGCCGAAACATTTCGAAGTGTTTCGTTACACACACACACACACATACAACAGGCCTAGTGTCTAATCGACATGTGCCTAGGACAAAATGGTAACTAACTAACTCATACTATAAGTTAATGTCAAAAATGCTCAATGTTATTTTCCTTAAGATAATCTCAATTTCATATTACCATTCGAGAATCTAAACACCTGTTACAATCTAATATCATCATATAATAATTTTAACAGTATATCATCATATTGTAATTTGAAAACAAATTTTAACTAGAATAAACTCAATAAATTTCTCTATTATTATGTACATAGTCTTTAACCCTTTGACTGTCGGAGACCCCTTTCTGAAACTGTCATTCTATGTCGGGAAATATTCGAAAAAAAAAAATTATTTTTTCTTATCAAAATGTTAAGATTATTTTTCTGATGGTTTTTGTCCTAAAAACAGATTTTTGCCATCAATATTTACCGAGATAGGGAGGTGTAAAGTTGGCAGAAAATGAGCCGCGTATGGCAACAGCGGCGAATGCCACTCACTCGGTAAACATTTGTTTACTTCCATTCGTAGATTTCTTGTTTTTTTTCACTATTTTCTTTTTTTTACGTAACTTATGTGGCCTGTGAGACCAAGGTAAGGTGCAATGTATATATATACATTCGTTGTATGCAACACAATAATAGCATAAACATTAGTATCTTTATATTGTTTATAAAACTTGTTTACACAAACCAACAATACAAAAAAATCTTTATTACTATTGTTCTATAATATATATACAAATGTACAGTCACTGGACATGTTCATAGGCGTTCTGCAGCTTGTGGAACTCTTTGAAACATGGTTCCATGCACAGTGGTGTTTTACATTCCTCACACATAAAACGAGTGTCTCTGCATTTTTGTGGGTGTTTTTTTTTATATGCACAGACAAAACATCTCTTCTGAGCAGTTTTCTTCAAAGTAGCAGTAGGCAGTTGTGTTAGGTAGTTATCCTAGTTTCATGGTCGTCTGGGTCGTCATTCCTTCCTACCTACCTACCTACCTACCTACCTTCCTTCCTTCCTTCCTTCCTTCCTTCCTTCCTTCCTTCCTTCCTTCCTTCCTTCCTTCCTTCCTACCTACCTACCTACCTACCTACCTACCTACCTACCTACCTACCTACCTACCTACCTACCTAACTACCTACCTTCCTTCCTTCCTTCCTTACTACCTTTCATCTCGTCCTTCCTTTCTTCCTTCTGGTTTCTATATATACACACAGTCACTGGACACGTGCCTAGAACTGCTATAAGCTTCTGGAAGCTGGTTGTTGTGTCTGGGTCATCATTCCGTCCTTCCTTCCTACATTCCTTCTAACCTTCTTTCCTACATTCCTTCCTTTCATCTCGTCCTTCCTTTCTTCTGGTTTCTATATACAGTGACCCCCGAGTTTCGTAAGGTTCTTACTTCGTAAACATCGTGTTTCGTAAGCTTTTTACGATTTCGAGAATCGTAAAACCGCTCGTGTTTCGTAACATATTAGACCTGTCCGCCTGCTCCGCGCCTGCGCGGGACGCAGGACGCCGCCAGGGAAGCGTTGTTTACCATTGAGAGAACATTACCCAGCTCGCTCTTTCAAACATTCACACTACATTTGGTGTTTTTTTTGGTGCTTTAGTGATTGTCACTGTGAAATAAGTCACCATGGGTCCAAAGAAGCTTCCTAGTGGCACCCCTGTGGTAAAGAAAGTGAGGAACACCATCGAACTGAAGAAAGAGATTATAGAAAAATATGAGAGTGGCGTACGTCTGAGTGATCTTGCCAGGATGTACAATAAAACCCCTTCTACTATCGGTTCTATCCTGGCAAAGAGAAATGAGATCAAGGAAGCTAATGTTGCAAAAGGGGTTGATATGTTAACGAAAAATAGATCGAAAACAGTGGATGAGGTTGAGAAGTTGTTGTTAGTGTGGATCCATGAAAAACAGAGAGCGGGTGATAGTGTTTCCATGGCGATAATTTGTGAAAAGGCAAGGAAGTTGCACGCAGATCTTGTCAAGACAATGCCTGCAACCAGTGGTGAGGCAAGTGATTTTAAAGCCAGCAAAGGCTGGTTTGACAGGTTTAAGAAACGTAGTGGCATACACAGTGTTGTGAGACATGGTGAGGCAGCCAGCTCAGACAAACGTGCAGCTGAAAAATTTGTGCATGAATTCCAGGGGTTCGTAGAGGCTGAACAATTCCTCCCCCAACAAGTGTTGAAACAGGCCTGTTTTGGAAGAAAATGCCCAACAGGACCTACATTGCTCAGGAGGAAAAGGCACAGCCAGGACACAAGCCTATGAAAGACATGCTAACTCTCATGTTTTGTTCTAATGCTAGTGGGGATCTTAAAGTGAAGCCTTTACTGGTGTATCACTATGAAAATCCCAGACCCTTCAAGAATCACAGTGTTGACAAGAATAATTTGTGTGTGCATTGGAAGGCTAACACCAAGGCATGGGTCACTACGAAGATTTTCAAGGAATGGGTGACTGGAGTGCTTGGCCCTACTGTGAAGAAATACCTCTTGGAAAAGAAATTGCCACTCAAGTGCCTCCTGATACTGGACAATGCTCCTGCTCACCCTCACAACTTGCAAGAGTGTTTGTCTGGCAAGTTTAATTTCATCAGAGTGAAGTTCTTGCCTCCTAACACCACTCCTCTCCTCCAGCCCATGGACCAGCAGGTCATTTCCAACTTCAAGAAACTGTACACCAAAGCACTGTTTGAAAAGTGCTTTGAAGTGACCTCGGACACTGAGTTGACCCTAAGAGAGTTCTGGAAAGATCACTTCAACATTGTGCAATGCATATGCCTTATAGGTAAGGCTTGGGAGGGAGTGACTTCCAGGACTTTGAACTCTCTTGGAGACCATTGTGGCCAGGTTGTGTCCAACGAGAGGGATTTTGAAGGATTTGAGGCTGACCCTGACGACCCTGTGCCTGTTGTGGACTCTATTGTGGCATTGGGGAACAACCTGGGGTTGGAGGTGAGTGGTGAGGATGTGGAAGAGTTGGTGGAGGCCCCAGGGTAGAGCTAACAACTGAAGAGCTGCAAGAGCTTCATCTGGAACAGCAACAGACCACAGCTGGGTTATTACTTCAAAGGAGGAGGGTAGAGCAGAAGGAGGTGCCCTCTTCAGTGCTTAAGGAGGTGTACAAAGTGGAATGAGTTGCAGACATTTGTTGAAAGACACCACCCTGAGCAAGCTGAAATGAGCCTTCTGTGCAGCCACTTCAGTGGGCAGAGCCATGTCGCACTTCAGGAAAGTGTTGAAGGGTCGCCAGAAACAGAGGACTCTGGACAGTTACTTCACCAGGCAAGGGTCTGGTGACTCTCAAGCTGGTCCTAGTGGCATTAAAAGACCAAGAAGGAAGTAACCCCCCGAGAGGGACTTGTTACCTGAAGTCCTTTGGAGGGATTTCCCTTCCAACCACTAACTCCCTGCCCCTTTCAGCAACTCTGCCTTCCAGATGCCTGCAACTCTTCAATAAAAGGTAAGTAAATGTATATATATATATATATATTGTTTTTAATTTAGTATGATGAATATTTTTTGTGGAGCGGATTAATTGTATTTACATTATTTCTTATGGGAAATAATGGTTTTAATTTCGTAAACTTTGTGTTAAGTACTAGCTCCTGGAACGGATTAATTACGATACTCGGGGTCCACTGTATGGCATATATAATCACTGGACACTTCATAGAATTGCTATTAGCTTCTGGAAGCTGGTTGTTGTTTCTGGGTCGTCATTCCTTCCTTCTTTCCTTCCTTCCTTCCTTCCTTCCTTCCTTCCTTCCTTCCTTCCTTCCTTCCTTCCTTCCTTCCTTCCTTCCTTCCTTCCTTCCCACCTTCCTTCCTTCCTGCCTTCCTTCCTGCCTTCCTTCCTGCCCTTCCTCCTCCTTCCTTCCTTTTCATACCATCCTTCCTTCTTTTCATCTCCTTCCTTCCTTCTTTTCATCTCCTTTCTTCCTTCTTTTCATCTCCTTCCTTCCTTCTTTTCTCTCCTTCCCCTTCCTTCCTTCTGGTTTCTATATATACAAAATAGTCACTGGACACTTCATAGGGTGATAAAACTTCAAGCTGGTTTTTTGTGAGTGTATGGACTTATAAATACCCGAGTCAGGGTGCGGCTGCTGTCAAAGCCCTTATAACCACCCACCACCCTCACTGCTTGATCCCCGCACCCATGGGGCCCCTCTTCTTCCCCACAGTCCTTCCCCCGCCTTCTTACCGACCTGCGCACCTCCAAAACCCCCCCCCTTCCCCCTTTTTCCCGCACCTACTTACCTACTTGCCTTTTTTTCCCTCCGCACCTGCCCTTTTCTTTTCCCACCTCTTACCTCTTTCCACCTCTTCCCTTAAAGCTGTGTGTGTGTGGACATCTAAATTTTGAGTCAGGGTAAGGCAGCTTCAAAATGACATAATTTACCATTACTCACCACCCCCCTGCTGTCAACCTGTCCCCACAAAAGGG
>WNWK01010992.1:0-67083 GCA_009830355.1 Cherax destructor
TGAGTTCTAGGTGGAAGGTTGAAGAAGTTTCTGGCAATAGGTTCAGCTATGTTGTAGCTGTTGTTCTGGTTGGTTGTTGGATATACAGATGAGTGATGATTCTGGATTTTCGGTATTGCGTGTTGTTTCATATGGTCTTGCGTTTCGTAGTGATTAAATGGTTGTGTAAATTTCGGTGTTGAACAGGCATTTCTTGAGTCGTCAGATCTGCCTGCGTACTGGTGTTCTGAAATGCTTTGTATCCATCCACATCCACCACCATCAAGGACATTACCAGTAACAGACAGGAAAAGCTTCAATCCATGGCGGGGGTATACACAATCCCTTGTAATGGCTGCAGCAAATTAAGTTGGCGAAACATCCAGAGACCCAAACACGCATTTCAGAACACCAGTACGCAGGCAGATCTGAGACTCAAGAAATGCCTGTGTTCAACACCGAAATTTACACAACCATTTAATCAACTACAGAAACGCAAGACTCATCGCCAGAGAAGACAAAACCCCAAAACCGAAGAATCCTAGAATCATCACTCATCTGTAAAACCAACAACTTCAACCAGAACAACGGTTTTCCAAAAATAGTTTGAACCTATTGCCAAGAAACTTCTTCAACGCTATCCCACCTAGAACTCAAGAATGGTACACTGGGGGTCCTTTAAGTCACACAATGTTTTTAACTATCACACTACTTTTTAAGACTGTCACATGAAAAGCTTTCTCCACCTGACTTACCCTATATATTTCATGTTATTTCATTTTCCAGGTAGATTGTTTGGATGATAAATTTTTTATGCGTGGGGAAACGTTGTCAATAAAGGATCACAATACTGCTTATGTGTTTATTTTTCATTCCCCCCATGTGGGGATGAGGGTGCAATCTGACCGGTTCTGTTACCCTTAATTCTTTTTTATGCTCCATGTTTTCCCAAGTGGGGGGGTTACTGAGACCATTGACAAATTTTTCCCAGTCAGTTTCCCGGGCAGCTCTGCTACCCCTTTTGGCAGCAGCAAGGGCAGTTTGAAAGAGTCTCAGCATTCCGGGGGTGATGTCTTCTATAGGCTGGGCCTATCTGCGAGCAGTACGTTTCAGTGTTCGAAGTTTAAGATCATTGTAATAAGTATGGTCATTATAGGAGGTATGATTGTTATGGAAGTTGGTTGTAAGAGTTCCAGGAGGTTTGAGGCACCTAAGTAGTTTGAATACTGCTCACAAGGTCATTGTTAAAGGTCTCAACAGAGGAACACTCATAGGAATTATACCAGTCAGTCACATGTGCAACAAAGTCCTCATGTTGATCGGGGGGAACAAAAACGTTTCCGTTTGAATATTCCACCAGGAAGGATAGTATTACCTATATCTAGTGAGGTTAGCCTTGGGAAATGGTCTGATGATATCTGATACAATGGTAGACTCACAGCTGGCAGAATAGGAGGTGAGAATGTCCCAGCACCGTTATTCGATACGTCCAGCACAGGAGTCGAACTCGATTTTCAACCATATTAGAGCTTGTAATAACTCATCAAATTATCGGGAACAAGTCATCTTCCCTTGTTCCTCCTGGCTTGAAAGGAATATTGTAGAATCGGCAATTATTAAGCATGATAGGTAGTCATTATACAATATCAGTGACGGGCTGTTCAAATTAGATGCGTTTTTAGTTGAGGCAATAGTACACAATCTAAAATTGGGCTCTTATATGAATGCATTAAACTGTCTTAAATGTAGTGCCACCGAGGAATTGGGGCATATTTTTCCTGCAGTTTCTGAAGGTTGAACCAGAGTTTGCCTCAAAATTATGTGGTTTGAATATCTTTGGCCATCTTTCTTGCAATTGCAGATGCCTTTCCTTATAAATGAATTTATTTTAATGAGCCCAGTTTCCTTTACTTAACTTTTAGAAGTCTATCCTCTAAATGTTTCAGTTTTCTCATCAATTTAAATGGACACGTTGTCCATTGGAAGGCTACCCTATAATTGGCAGAGACTTTATATCACTCGCAGTATATTTATGTGTGTAAAGTTATTGATGTCATAGAGGAATTTGATCGAATTTTTATTATTGCCAAGTTAATTTCGTTTAGGCTATTACAATATCGATGCCGGGGATTTTTCTAATGCTATAATATTCATCCTTCTGGCTGGGGCACTTCCTTACCTTCCCCTCTCCCTCCCCCACTCCAGTGAAGGGAGGGGCATCCCCTTTTCTGCAATTTTGCAAGCTCCTGATGTTGATTGCAACCAAAAAGGTTTTTTCTACACCACAACACTGCTGTTTTTCTATGATGACTGGAATATATACGGACTTATGTTAGTGAAATCGTTCACTGACAACTCACAACTCGACACTGTTTATCATATTTTTCAGCTGGACAAATTACGTATTTCCTCAAGATTGAGCACCTTTTCGTATTTCATAGATTTTTTTTATATCAATGTAATCACTAGAGTTGGTCAGGTATACTAACAGTTTAAAATTATCAATACACGGACTTGCGTGGTAAGGACCCGGCGGCCGCTGGCAACTGATTTCAAACACGAAACTCGTTAGGCCTACACTTCCGCCTTAGTTTTCACTTTAACATCTATTAACTTAACTGTATACTACGGCACCACTGAGATATTCCCTATACAGATCTATCTTCACCCTATTTTCAGGGAGACTTTCCTTCCTCTGACAAATATACGTTCTGTTTTATTATTTCACATGGCACTTAAGTTCCCCTCTGGGATTATGGCACTATGTTCTGGCACACTAATTCCCTTGTTTTTTGACTCAGTATAACTGTTTTCTGCCTGATTTGTTGCGAGCACTGGAGGGATGTACCTTATAAGATCACTGGCACAGTTTTAAGGTTCTAGACCGCGAAAAACACGAAAAAACACGGAACAAGATGGACGCGTCTTTATATCAACAATGTATCTCTTAAATCCTACAATAGTATATACTTCTTACCTCTCACCATGCATTAAGGCCGAAAATATTTTAAGGTAAGTAATGAGTGTACTGTATATGCATTCTACATTTAAATTTTTTTTAGGCCCAGTTCTATTGATAATACAGGACATTCAAGACAAGAGATGCCAAGCCAGTGATGATCCTTTTCAAATCACTTGTTCTCTCTAGGCTGGAATACTGCTGTACATTAACATCTCCATTCAAGGCAGGTGAAATCGCAGATCTAGAGAATGTACAGAGAACCTTCACTGCACTTATAAGTTCCATCAAACTGAGAACGCTTGGAAGCACTTGACTTGTACTCACTGGAGCGCAGGCGAGAGAGATATATCATAATCTACACCTGGGAGATTCTGGAGGGACTGGTTCCCAATATGCACACAGAAATCACTCCCTACGAAAGCAAGACTTGGCAGGCGATGCAACATACCCCATATAAAAACTTGTCTTGGAACTGCCTCCTTGTAAGCTGCACTCTGGACAAGCGCTGTTGACACCGACACTCTGAGATGCTTCTCTCAGACTTACAAGTGGCTATGGGACAAATTTCTAGACGACTGCAGCTACAATAGTTCCCTGCCAACATGCACTACTGGAAAAGGGTTTAACTTACTTGATGGTGTAGAATATGTCTCCTAGTCTTCCAATCTTCCTAAGCTATAACCCCCTCCAAACACCATGTGTAGGGAAGAACCTTAATCTGCAAAGTTTAAGTGGTATTAGTGTCCTGTATTAACTCAGAATCCCCAGCTCTAGTGTATGTCCTCCAAGCAATATCTAAACAGTAAGGGACACTAGCTTCCAGACTTTACTCAAAGATGGGACGCTGGTACCTGCTAAATTACGTCCGACCGCACGAGAGACCCACAACAAAAACCCACACACGTTTCCCCCAGAAAACTGTCCAGATACTGAGAAGAAAAGAGGTAAGGTCCTACTGTATTGGGTCTGGATGGAGAGAGATATCCGCAGTACTTTGGGATATCTCTTCCGGGTCCCCAGGACAGATGTTGGGAGTCACGTGGGGAATGCTGCCCTGGTCGCAGCACTTGTTCACTTGGTGAAATCTGGTCTAAGAAGAAAGAGCCAGCATCACTCCTGCTTAGATTCAAGTGTGGGCTGCCAGTTCTCTCTAGCTAACATAACCTAATGTACCTATTTAAGGCTTAGTATATCTACCTATATTAATTTGCTAGAACTACATTATTAATATCTAAAGTTGCCTCAATAATCCTACTATTAGTTACTGACTGTACAACTTACCTAGATCTTCCTAGGAGAATAAATCTATTAATTAATATATACACAATTGTTACCTCCACCAACCTGAATGTGTATGTTTGTTTTGGTTGGGTGTGTGGGTTCATGAACTCCGAGGACCGATCCGTGGTATGTCTAAGGCTCCATACTCACTTACCCTGTGGAACTTTTAGCAAGGAAATTATTTTCCACACCCCCAGTGAAAAGTAGGGGCGCCACTCGTACACTAAGAGAAAACGCAATAAATGCCCAGGGCCCAAGACTGTTCAACAGCCTCCCCATAAGAGGCATTACCAGTAGACCCCTGGTTGTCTTCAAGAGGGAGCTGAACAGATACCTAAAGTCGGTGCCAGATCAGCCGGGCTGTGGTTCGTACGTTGGACTACGTGCGGCCAGCAGTAACAGCCTCGTTGATCAGGCCCTGATCCACCGGAAGACCTGGTCATGGACTGGGGTGCGGGGGTGTTGATCCCGGGAATACCCTCCAGGTAGACTCACTTTACAGCATTTCACTAATACAGTAGTTTTCAGTTATATCCATTCTTCATTTATTCAGACTGCCTAAAATAAATATGTTCACCTCTCACTACAGCTAAATAACAAAATTTTAAGGTTAGTAATGTGTACGGTATATGCATGTTTTAGGCCTACCTCAGTTGCTCGCTCAATATATGATAGTGTAAACAAGTTAACAGGCTTTTATGTGCATTTAAAAGTTAAAAAAGACTCCCTTTACAGCGATTTTGGTTTCACAGCTGTATAAGCGAGGCCCTCCTGTACAGCAGTAGCCTGGAACCTAACCTGCTGTATAAGCGAGGCCCTCCTGTACAGCAGTAGCCTGGAACCTAACCTGCTGTATAAGCGAGGCCCTCCTGTACAGCAGTAGCCTGGAACCTAACCTGCTGTATAAGCGAGGCCCTCCTGTACAGCAGTAGCCTGGAACCTAACCTGCTGTATAAGCAAGGCCCTCCTGTACAGCAGTAGCCTGGAACCTAACCTGCTGTATAAGCGAGGCCCTCCTGTATATGATAATGTAAACATGTTATCAGACATTTATATGCATTTAAAAGTGAAAAAAATCTGATTCATTTTATGGCGATTTTCGTTTTATGGCATTAACTTGGAACGTAACCTGCCGTATAAGCGGGGCCCTCATGTAATAAGTCCAGTGGTGCTTGGCAGTGGAAGAACAGTAAAAAGGAGGAAGCCTGTGATTGCATTTAAATTTAATTGTTTTTTCTTATTAGTTTTTGACCAAGTGTATTTATTTTCGGTACATGGCCATCTGGTGCCTGTTTGACATGCTTATAATTTTTTTGGTTAAAACAACTTAAGAAATGTGGAAGTTTCTCCCACTTTTGTATTGTATAAAATTATGAATGTTGATTTTTTTATTGTTTTTCAACCAAATTAATTTCTTTTGTGTATATGATCATTTTATGTAGAGTATACGTGTGTTGGTGTGTAGTAAGCTCATTACACAACCTGCATATAGAAGAGAGGAGCTTACGACGACGTTTCGGTCCGACTTGGACCATTTACAAAGTCACACTAACAGAAAGGAGAGGAGGGAGTATATATAGGCCAGCAGACAGGGACGGGACAAGAGAGGTAGTGGTAGCAGTGGAGTCAGTCAAAGACCAAGAAAGAGGAGCACTGCAGGAGAGTTAGGGGCCCACAAAGAGGAGCACTGCAGGAGAGTTAGGGGCCCACAAAGAGGAGCACTGCAGGAGAGTTAGGGGCCCACAAAGAGGAGCACTGCAGGAGAGTTAGGGGCCCACAAAGAGGAGCACTGCAGGAGAGTTAGGGGCCCACAAAGAGGAGCACTGCAGGAGAGTTAGGGGCCCACAAAGAGGAGCACTGCAGGAGAGTTAGGGGCCCACAAAGAGGAGCACTGCAGGAGAGTTAGGGGCCCACAAAGAGGAGCACTGCAGGAGAGTTAGGGGCCCACAAAGAGGAGCACTGCAGGAGAGTTAGGGGCCCACAAAGAGGAGCACGGCAGGAGAGCTAGGGGCCCACAAAGGGTTGGAACAAAAACACAGGGGGAGGGATAAAAAGAACCAAACACGCAAGGCAGAAGAAAGAAAACCCAAAGAAGAAAGAGGAAAAAGGAAAGGGGAAGAGGGAGGAGAAAAAAAACCATGTTAAGTCACGGGTGTTGTGAAGTTTGGAACATAAAGCCACAAAGACAAAGCCACGACTAAGATTCGTACAAGGAAAGTTGTGTATAAGGGAGGATTCAACCAGACGGCGACTGTGAAAGTTAGGAGGGTAGACAATTCATCCTATTGACTGGTCTTCTGCTAAAACTGTCTACCCTACTTCTAACCTACATAGTCGCCGTCTAGTTGAATCCTGCCTTATACACAACTTTCCTTGTATGAATCTTAGTCCTGACTTTGTCTCTGTAGATGCCTTCCTTTCCATTACATTGTTAAATGCTCCAAACTTCAGAACACCCGTGACTTAACCTGATTCCTTGTTCTCCTTCTCATCTATACTGCACTCTGACCTAAGCAGGTTTTCGGTCTTCAGAGTACAAAATCGCTTCTTCTGTGGTATATCTGGAGTGTAAAGCTTTCTTGCCTTCACATGAACACAAATAACAAGCTAAAACAGTATTATGGTAATTCACTCTGTGAGGAGCTTTTGATCCAAGGTACTGGACTTGTCCTCTCCTCTGAATAAAATCTGATTACCTCTCATTTACCAGTTGCCACATGACTATTAATTTAGTGATTAACATGATTACAGTACAGTTAATGTCAGGAACTCCTTTCATCTCTCTGGGTAAAACCTGACTACCTCCAATTCCCCAAGTGCTGCATGATCCCTACAGGTTTAGCACTCCTCCATGAAGATAACTGTAACTGGCTAACCTCCTCGTCGTAATGCCAGGGTAGGAAGGAGAACTGGATGGCAGGCATGAAGGTGTTAGCTTGTGCCCACCTCACAAACAACTCGCGTCCGGGTTTAAGACCTGTGTAGCCATTACCACCGACCATGTCAGGCAGCACGAAGGGGTAACCCAGCATTCCTGAGTGAAGGAAATGGTATAAAATAAATATTTAATTAAAAAAGAAAGACATGCAGTACAATGCATTTATTTATTTGACTAATAAAGCCAATGTGTGGGCAAAATATATCAATAAAGGATCATATACTGAATTTTTCCCTCATTTACAAAATTCGGCCAGTGCTTTAACAGCTGAGTTATACGCAATTCTCAAGACTATTACGCACATTGTGTGGATGTCTACCTGGTTGTTCGTAGTTGTGTTCGATTCTTACAGGGCATTACAAGCTATCCTGAAATTTGACTTATCCCATCGTCCTTTGCATTCAATTTTGGTTATATCACATTTCTGGTAAAGGCAAAGACGTTTAGTTTGTGGTGGGTCTCTGGACATGTAAATGTCTGCGGTAACAAACAACCAGACGCAGCCGCTCGGTCTGCTATCTGGAATATTTTTCAGTGTTCTCCTGACAACTCTACAACTCATGACAACAATGTTGGTACGAGTTGATCTACAACAATTATTTTGTTAAACCACCACTGTCATGTTTGGGAATGCATTCTCCCGTCTATGTATTGGTCATGTGTCTCGCTCGTACTGGCCAGCGGCCATGCGTATTTCTCTTCCATCATCTCCAGCGCCTTACACATTAACTCTCACCGACCTTGCTAAGTTTCACCTTTGACACAGACTCTCTCTGACCTTTTAACAGGACCTAAATTATTGCACCAACTGTGATTTTACTTTTTCTCTTGCACTCTCCCCTACCCCCACTAACCTCCCCTACTCTCACACACTCCTACATTCACTTCTTTATCACCTTTGCACATTCCTCCTTTCCCAGAAGGTGCTGACATTGCAATTCAGATTACCCTCTGACTGCAACATCCCCACATCTTCAGAGTGCAGACCACGTTTGGCCAATCAGTCCCTGAGTACCTTCACAAATATTACCTTGGTCACACTCCAACAACACATTCATTTAAAACCACTTGTTTAAACTCTTATCTAACACGCTTGTACAGCCTGCTGGATGCTCAAGCACTCTCCCTACAACCATTCCATCCTACCCCTCCTACCTTCAACCCGGGATTTATACACCCTCTTCATCACCCTATCCCTCTCCTCTCTACATGCCCCAACCACCTCAACAACCCCTCCTTAGTTCTCTAAGTTATGCCCTTGACTCCACATCACCTTTTAATTTCTACGCTCCGAATTCTCTGCCTGATGTTCACACCACACATCGTTCTCTAACATCTCTGCTGCTTTTAGCAGCTTTGCTGAAGCGTTAAGAGCCCATGCCTCACACTCATAAAACCGCATTGGTAGGACTATACTCCGGTACATTCCTTCCCCCTTTTTGCCATCATTAATAAACTTTTTCCTTCTACAGATGCTTCAGTATTCTGATGGTTCAAGGGGCCTATTATATAAACAAACATATATAACAGGTCCCTTTTCTCAATCTTAGACACATCATTATCACCGTATGTAAGGTCGCTTTTGTTCAACTCAACAGTATTATTGACAGAGTTTTTTTTGGGCCATAAACATTATTGATGTTTCTTGTCGTTAGAGGAGAAATAAACAAAGAATACATGAGTTATTAATAAGTTCATTTACATATACACATCTGCTATAAAATTAAGATAACACTGAATGACTTTGGAGTTTACTAACAAAATACCAGACCTGAGGTACAACCCAACTGCAACAGTTGAAGAACTTGTGGAGGGAACTTCTTGAACTTGTGGAGGGAACTTCTTGAACTTGTGGAGGGAAGTTCTTGAACTTGTGGAGGGAAGTTCTTGAACTTGTGGAGGGAAGTTCTTGAACTTGTGGAGGGAACTTCTTGCACAGCGGTGAGGTATTTTGATTAAAGAAATTGAGCCTACTATTTCCTCCTGAATTTGATTACCTCCCACTCCCCTTAGGCTCTGTATGACCCTTAATGGTTTAATGCTCCTCCTATGAATATAATACAGCTAAGGAAACTTACCTGAGTGGAGGAGTGAAGGAATCAGAGATCTGAGTCCATCACGGGACCCCCAGATAGACTCCTTGTCTAACATCCTGATGAAGATATTGTGTTGCTGTGTACCTCTGCCCACACGAGCCTCTATCATGTCCCCGAACTGTGACACTGTGTCTATGTACCTGAGAGAGGAGCAGAGATAAGAGCCTCTAGCTTGTACAACGCATGGTGGTGGTACTCTGATGACATCCTCAGTAGGGGTTCCTTGATGTCAGAGAGGGGCTCTTGATCCAAGGAGATAAACATATCGTCCCTCGCTTTCGACTAAACCTGATTGCCTTCGAGAGTAGAAAATTTTATTTGGATTATTAACTTGGAGGGTTAGTAACCCAGGACCCTTGTGCGTTTAGCGCTTAGTTTTGATTGTAATAATAACAGTAACCCAGGACGGCCCAAAGAAGTCACTATGACATCTTTCCATTAGGGTCCTTTGATCCCTTTCCACAGGATGTGACCCACTGTAGTCTAACAGCCAAGTACCTACTTACTGCTAGGTGAACACCAAAAACAGGTATAACGTAACATGCCCAACGTTTCTACTGTGCTGGGATCTAACCCAGTTACTTCAGATAATAGCCGAAAGTGTTACCATCGAGCCATGAGCCAATATCACATGGGAAGGGCACTTCGAGGATATTACCTGAGGAGGAACTTGGGAAGGGCACTTCGAGGCTATTACCTGAGAAGGATCATGGGAAGGGCACTTCGAGGCTATTACCTGAGAAGGAACATGGGAAGGGCACTTCGAGGATATTACCTGAGGAGGAACTTGGGAAGGGCACTTCGAGGCTATTACCTGAGGAGGAACATGGGAAGGGCACTTCGAGGATATTACCTGAGAAGGAACATGGGAAGGGCACTTCGAGGCTATTACCTGAGGAGGAACATGGGAAGGGCACTTCGAGGATATTACCTGAGGAGGAACTTGGGAAGGGCACTTCGAGGCTATTACCTGAGGAGGAACATGGGAAGGGCACTTCGAGGATATTACCTGAGAAGGAACATGGGAAGGGCACTTCGAGGCTATTACCTGAGGAGGAACATGGGAAGGGCACTTCGAGGTTATTACCTGAGAAGGAACATGGGAAGGGCACTTCGAGGATATTACCTGAGAAGGAACATGGGAAGGGCACTTCGAGGTTATTACCTGAGAAGGAACATGGGAAGGGCACTTCGAGGATATTACCTGAGAAGGATCATGGGAAGGGCACTTCGAGGATATTACCTGAGAAGGAACATGGGAAGGGCACTTCGAGGATATTTCCTGAGAAGGAACATGGGAAGGGCACTTCGAGGTTATTACCTGAGAAGGAACATGGGAAGGGCACTTCGAGGATATTACCTGAGGAGGAACATGGGAAGGGCACTTCGAGGATATTACCTGAGAAGGACTGCCGACTTCTATCTTAATTAGGGACAATCAACTGTTATGTAGATGGTTGAGGCAAGGATAGTAAAGCAGAAGGCTCTCTCCGTATCCACTTCTCCCTTCGGCTACTGGCAGTATGAAACAAGGAAAAAAATACATGCCATGCCGTACTAGAAAAAATGGCATGAAATTTCTAGGACAAGCATGGACGGCATGGACTATACACTACCTCTACCTCATAGCACTACTACTCATAGATACCTCTAGTTCTACTGCTAGAAACTGTGTTGCAGGTAGAAGTAAACAGGCGGATATTCAAGCAACTTCAGAACTAACACTAGGATGTCAGTGGCCACTTTTGCTTGTACTTTAGGATCACGCTTGAAAGTATACGTCCTGCTCGTTCTCTGAACACTGAATTGATCTGGCGTCTGTAACTTCCAGTGACAAAGTTTTCCAGTGTTCCACAACTCTGAAAATATCTTGCCCACAAGCGTATTAAACATCTTAGCACGGCGTGTCGTACCATTGTTTTGTGTGATTGCATCACTAGGCTCTTCAAAAAGATCCTCGTATTAGGTCCCATCGAAGCCTCTGTTTTCTGGGAGAACAATGTTAGGAGATTAAAATTGTTCTTGATGTTGTTTGTTCCTAATGATAATACGAGATTTGTTGCTTTTCTTTATATCATTATCAATTGTCCGTTTTTTATGTAATTAAGGTACCATACTCGGAGAGTATGTTAAAGATGGTATCTGACGAGAACAATACAGGTGTTAATAGTGTTACAGATGTGATTAAAATGTCTTATGAATGAATGAGCATTCTTGTCCTTACTGCTTATATCAATATATTACAAATACTTCGTATATTTCAGACCATTGCTCATGACAACTCCCAGGTCTTTATCTTCATTTGTCACTATGAAATGGCTTCCATTAAAGTTAAACTTGGTATGTAGATGAATGGTTCAGAGAACCGACAAGTTGATAAATTAGACACATATGCAACACTTGGGTATCTTTATTGAGGAAACGTTTCCATCACATCGTCCAATACAACGAGAAGGTGTAAGAGAGGAGGGTTTTGAGTGTAATCAGTCCCTCAGCCTGAATCGATGTGTTCAGTCCATCAACACTATGCCAACCTTTGGATGAAGACTACACACGATGGTGGTACCACTGTGATCCCACTCCTCCTGCTTCCCTCACTGACTACAGTATATAAGTCACTTCTCTGGCCCTATGATTGTACTTCCTACAAGACTGATGACTGAACACATCGATTCCAGGCTGAGGGACTGATTACCTCAAACTCCTCCTCTCCTTACACCTTTCTGTTTTGTATTGGACTGATGAAGCCACTGTGTGGCGAAACGTTTCCTCAATAAAGATACCTAAGTGTTGCAAATGTGTCTAATTTATCAAAGTTAAACTCGCCTATCTATACCGGCTTTCTCACTCTTTTGTGTCAGTGTGACTTTGTAAATGGTCCAAGTCGGACCGAAACATCGTCGTAAGCTCCTCTCCTGTGTGTGGATTATCTGTGTAAGTTATATTTTAAATTACATCAAAGTACATTACCTCGCATTATCTTAACTGAAGTTCATTCCTTAATCTAAGTAGCGCGACAGTCTGCAGGTTTCTGTATACTTGGACAGCTGGTCATGGATGCTCCACATTTTGCTAAGTCCATGCCATCTGCAGACTTCGCAATCATGGATGCTAAATCCAGTCCTACATCATCTAGTTATATTAAAAATAAAACTAGATCGAGAACTGGCTCTTGAAGGACCAACTTTTAACATTTCTCCACTCAAAAATAACTTAGAGGGTAGGTTTAGTTATCCAAGTCTTCTCCTGATCAGCCAGGCTGTGATGCATACCTTAGACTGCATCTGGCTAGCACCAACAACCTGGTTGATCAGGGCATCGACCAGGTCGGGTGCGCCAGACACTGATGCAGTTCTGGAGATTATTTCTTGTGCAGTGATATCTGATGTTGGTACTTTGCCAAATATCTTCTGGAAGCTCAGGTTCACTACATCCCTGGAAGCTCAGGTACACTACATCCCTGGAAGCTCAGGTACACTACATCCCTGGAAGCTCAGGTACACTACATCCCTGGAAGCTCAGGTTCACTACATCCCTGGAAGCTCAGGTACACTACATCCCTGGAAGCTCAGGTACACTACATCCCTGGAAGCTCAGGTACACTACATCCCTGGAAGCTCAGGTACACTACATCCCTGGAAGCTCAGGTACACTACATCCCTGGAAGCTCAGGTACACTACATCCCTGAAGCTCAGGTACACTACATCCCTGGAAGCTCAGGTACACTACATCCCTGGAAGCTCAGGTACACTACATCCCTGGAAGCTCAGGTACACTACATCCCTGGAAGCTCAGGTACACTACATCCCTGGAAGCTCAGGTACACTACATCCCTGGAAGCTCAGGACTATCCCTAGCTCAGGTACTAATCCCTGGAAGCTCAGGTACACTACATCCCTGGAAGCTCAGGTACACTACATCCCTGGAAGCTCAGGTACACTACATCCCTGGAAGCTCAGGTACACTACATCCCTGGAAGCTCAGGTACACTACATCCCTGGAAGCTCAGGTACACTACATCCTGGAAGCTCAGGTACACTACATCCCTGGAAGCTCAGGTACACTACATCCCTGGAAGCTCAGGTACACTACATCCCTGGAAGCTCAGGTACACTACATCCCTGGAAGCTCAGGTAACTACATCCCTGGAAGCTCAAGGTACACTACATCCTGGAAGCTCAGGTACACTACATCCCTGGAAGCTCAGGTACACTAATCCCTGGAAGCTCAGGTACACTACATCCTGGAAGCTCAGGTATACTACATCCCTGGAAGCTCAGGTACACTACATCCCTGGAAGCTCAGGTACACTACATCCTGGAAGCTCAGGTACCTACATCCCTGGAAGCTCAGGTACACTACATCCCTGGAAGCTCAGGTACACTACATCCCTGGAAGCTCAGGTACACTACATCCCTGGAAGCTCAGGTACACTACATCCCTGGAAGCTCAGGTACTACATCCCTGGAAGCTCAGGTACACTACATCCCTGGAAGCTCAGGTACACTACATCCCTGGAAGCTCAGGTACACTACATCCCTGGGAACTTCCTTTGAACACTGTCTAAACTACAATAAGTTTATTAGACAAAATCTCCTATTGCAGAAGCAAGTCATTTAGGTCACACTTCTTCCTGGAATAATGTTGTCTAATGATGATTTCCACAACTGACGTCAAATTGATAGGTTGTTAATGAAACTGAGAACCATCTCCCTTTGTAATCACAGCAGAGAGAAGAAGAGTTAGCTTCAGTCATAGGTCTTTGCTTCACAAAATGTATTGATATATCTTAACATTATTCAACGATGTTTAATTAGTTTAAAATCTGATTTTTTCGTACCGGAATTTGTAATATTCAACTATTGTATTGTAGTGAAGATTCCACTAAGATGACCACCTTCATGTCCTGCAAAGATGCTATCATGTTTTGAGACGTCAAGACCCACCTCTCTATTTGAGCTACTGTTCTAATTTGATATTTCTGCCTTTTATGCTGAAAAAACGCAAGAATAGATTTAGCTGATAATGGAGAATGTTAGGTTAAGAGAGAGAGAGAGAGAGAGAGAGAGAGACAGACATAGGGACAGAGTGAGAGAGACCCCTCTCTCTCCCTCAATAACAGTAGCATGTCACTCACTTCTGGGTGTAAGCGTTGGGCCAGAACCTCTCATCGACGTTGAGAGTGTACACATCGGGCAGCCAGGAAGCTTCCCCGGCATCGAACTTGAAGCTGTCGATCCCAGTTTCTTCCTGGAGGTCGATCAGCCGCTGGGACCACCACGCTACCGCCTCCTCGTTACTGAAGTCAATGATACCAGCGCTGGACCCCTGCCACCAGTGCGTCTTCTGGGTCTGACCCTCAGAGTCCTTTGGGTTAAATTGGAAGTTTAGTTTAGAAAGACACGACAGCAAACGTTTTCTAGCAAATATATCCTAGTCGATATCTATTACCAGGTTTATTCCAAATAGGAAGTTTAAAGAGAATAATAAATAGTACAGATGTATATTTGCGTACAGAAAAATATATATTGCATACTTGTGGCTTTGTTTTGTGCCTAATATTTTATTAAATGTAGACTACATTATCTGTGTGCTATTAAAAAAGAAATTGAATTTGAATGTGAAACACCTGGGTATCTTTGAAGAGAAACGAAATTTAAAAAAAAAAAAATGTGAGACTTCCATTGGTTTTTCAGACTTCAAAAGACCTTGAATTATGCGAAGTGCTCCAGGGTGATCTAGACCTCATCTTCACCCTACGTGAACCAGACCTGACATTAACCTGACCCATAACTATGTGTGACCTGATCTTAACCCTGTGTGAAAAGACTTTATATTAACCCTGTGTGAGCTAGACCTGACCTTTATAAATCAGACCTGATCTTAACCCTGTGTGAACCGGACCTGACCTTTAAACAATGTTACACCCTCAACACTGACCTTGATGAAGTAGCCATGCTGGTCAGCGTACTCGAAGGCTTCACAGTTGTCGTTAATGAAGGGATGAATCCACAAGGTCACCCGGAAACCCTCGCTCTGCAATAATAATAATATCTTTATTTACTACAAGTATGACATCAATGACATACTACTATATAGAAAGCCGCTTGTTATGCTGAGCATTTCCCGCAAATTACGTCAGTTTTATCCCAGGATGCGACCCACACCAGTCCACTAACACCCAGGTACCCATTTTGAACTGATGGGGGGACAGGGACAGCAGGTGTCTTACGGAAACACGTCCCTAATGTTTTCCAGCCGTACCGGAGGAGATTCGAACCCCGGACCTCAGTGTGTGAGCTGAGTGCGCTAGCGATCGAACTACGGGACCGTAGCCCAAAATGCTTGACATAGCAAGGAGCTTTCCTCAAAATGTACAAAATAAGATGTAATTCCATAGATGAATCAACGCACCGTAATTCTAGGAAATAAAATATGACTAGTTACAATGGTAGCGACGTTATATCAAGGTACCGTTGTTTTGTTGGATAGTGACGCAACTACAGTGCTCGTCACGGCATTGTGCCGGGAGCTCACCCGGCATAATGCCGTGACGAGCACTGTACAGTGTCTTCTGAGGTGAATACTTTCTTTTCTAAAACATTATCAATGAGGCAACAGAACATTAGTTTGCATGTTGTCGGTCTAAATTAATGATTTTCATTTCTGTTAAGAAAAAACTAAATAATATGTGGAGAGAGAGAGAGAGAGAGAGAGAGAGAGAGAGAGAGAGAGAGAGAGAGAGAGAGAGTAACAACAAATCACAGCTACGAACATGAAGTTGGTCGACCATGGCCTTGGGGTCGGGGAAGCGGTCAGGGTTGAAGACAGCATTACCGTAGCAGGTCTCCCAGTTGTCATCGATCTCAACCTGCAGAGCAAGGGGCGGAGGGTTAACACAAGGCGGTGGTCTGCTCTTCAGGAAGCAGCACTAGTGTCTCCTGACGCGGGTCTTCGTCAGAGGGTGACCCATCACGAATTATGTATCCTTATCAAACCTGATTACCCCTCAGTCCGTAGGTATGATATGACTCATACGGGTTTCCTTTCCTTTCAAATATAATAGAAACTGTTAGTTAAAAAAGACGCAGATGCAACTAATGTGACATTTTATTGTGGCAACGTTTCGCTCTCTGTGTCAAGCCGTAATAGCTTGACACAGCTCCTGGAGAGCGAAACGTTGCCACAATAAAATGTCTCATTAGTTGCACTTGTGTCCTTTTACCTAACATATTGTCGGTAATTCTACCATTATTAATAATTCTTACTATCTAGTTGATGAATTTGTCCCTATCTAGACAGAAAAGTAAAGCAGAAGGCTCTCCCACTCCTCCACTAGCATAACTAAAAAATATAATTTACAACATGTATTGAGAATCATGCATAGCGATTTAAAAGGAAAATATACAGAGTTTAAACCTAACATTAGTGTTAGGAATGTTCATTCTGAGGTTTGTGAAACATTTACGTTAAAGAAGACCCCCTCGTAACAGCTGAAGCTACCTTTCCCTCTCCTTGGATCCAATCTGATTTCTTCCCATTTACAAGACTCCTACAGGTTTAACACTCCCCGCCACTGTTATAATAATAATAATAATAATAATAATAATAATAATAATAATAATAATAATAATAATAATAATAATAAAATGGTCTATTTCAACGCTAGGCTGAGTTCCCCAGTAAGTCACCGAAACAATACCATAATTTATATTTCTTCATATATATATATATATATTTTTTTTTTATTATTTTTTTATTAACACATCGGCCGATTCCCACCAAGGCAGGGTGGCCCGAAAAAGAAAAACTTTCATCATCATTCACTCCATCACTGTCTTGCCAGAAGGGTGCTTTACACTACAGTTATAAAACTGCAACAGTTATAAAACTGCAGGCAGAAACAAGCGGGTATATACAGAGAAAGATCACAGTCAGCAGGACTCGATACTGCTACTGAGACGAACAAGATTCCCAGGCAGCGCTCTAGACCACTCGGCCACCTCACTGACGTGCCCGGGCTGGGAAAGAAACATGGCTTGTGAACCAGGCTGCCCAGTCTATGTGGCAGTTGTGTGGCCGAGTGGTCCAGAGCGCTGCCTGGGAATCTTGTCCGTCTCAGTAGCAGTATCGAGTCCTGCTGACTGTGATCTTTCTCTGTATATATATAATGAAATTTTATTTTAAATATTATTAGCCACATTTCATTTGTTGTACTTCCTCTGTGTTATAAAAGTTTGATTCACTCTAGGGTGATGTTTTTATCGCGTTGTTTCACTCTTACAGTCACGGGGAAGCGCTAAACCCCTTAGGAGTTATACTGTGGATTTTTTTTTACATTTCCTAAATGCAGAACATATAAATGAATATAATAATTGCATATTAAAATATGATGCTATTTGAAAATTTTAAGTGAGTGGGGTGGCAGAACAGCCGAGGGAGTGACGCCGCAGAGGACACCATATTGAATTTAATGTGTGAACACTGGACTGAATTGTACTATGTAATCAGGCGTTCTCGAAGGTCAATTAAGAACATAAGAACATAAGAAAGAAGGAACACTGCAGCAGGCCTACTGGCCCATGCGAGGCAGGTCCAAGTCTCCAACGGCTTAGGCCAATGCCCCGACCCAGTCAGGTCAGGTTACATTCACTTAAGGAAGGAGCACTGCAATTGGGGTTTTTCGGCCTGAATTTGTTAAAGGAACCCGTGTTAATGCCCCCTGCTGAATAACTGGGATACCTGGAGTATACCTGGAGAGAGTTCCAGGGGTCAATGTCCCTGCGGCCCGGTCTGTGACCAGCCCTCATATTGGATCAGAGCCTGATCAACCAGGCTGTTACTGCTAGCAACACACAGTCCAACGTACGAACCACAGCCTTGCTGGTCAGGTACCGACTTTAGGTGCCTGTCCAGTGCCTGCTTGAAGACAGTCAGGGGTCTATTGGTAATCCCCCTTATGTATGCTGGAAGGCAGTTGAACAGTCTTGGGCCCCTGACACTTATTGTGTTGTCCCTCATCGTGCTAGTGGCACCCCTGCTTTTCATTGGGGGATGTTACATCGCCTGCCGAGTCTTTTGCTTTCGTAGGGAGTGACTCTCGTGTGCAAGTTTGGTACTAATCCCTCGAGAATTTTCCAAGTGTATATAATAATGTATCTCTCCCGCCTGCGTTCTAGGGAGTACAGGTTTAGGAACTTCAAGCGTTCCCTGTAATTGAGGTGGTTTATCGCAGTTATGTGTGCCGTGAAGGTTCTCTGTACATTTTCTAGGTCAGCAATTTCACCTGCCTTGAAAGGTGCAGTTAGTGTGCAGCAATATTCCATCTTAGATAGAACAAGCGACCTGAAAAGTGTCAACATGGGCTTGGCATCCCTGGTTTTGAAGGTTCTCTAGTGCGATTGCTACGGTGTTATGGTCCTTGAAGGTGAGAAAACCTGTACAATTCGGTAACCAGGACGGTAAATTAGCGGACACCAATTCTCCCAGCAGTACACCTCAACTAAGTGATGCTTACCCATAATGTACAGTAGTTTTGCAGTGGCCATCGTAAATTCTAGCTGCCAGGGTAAGGTGTGTTCCATCAGCATTGTCTTCCAGTAATTAAATGGTAAGTGTTATTACCAATTTCTTTTGTGTAACCAGCAAGCTTAATCATATACAGTTCCACATTATTTTATAATTTACCATTATTTGTATTAATGTTTAATATTGTAATTATTAATTTAATGTCAGGTCTGGCTTTTTGTGAGAGTGGTAGGGAGTGGGCATCGAGGGAGTTACAGTTAGGCAACCAGCTGTGACTAAGTCCCACTTACCTCACCCAAATTACTTGCAGGTAATAATTCAGGTAATGCCCTGTAAACCTCCTGCAGGTAATTTACTCACATAATAATAATAATAATAATAATAATAATAATAATAATAATTCACAATATATACAGAATCTTGGGAATGGAAGGAACTCATTTGATCCAAGAAAGGTAGCTCATTTTCCTTCGATCAAGAGCCCTTCACCGGCGTCGAAGCACCTCCTTTAAAGGGAAGTTTTGATCACAACGTTACGTTAGACGTATAAATGTTTATTATAACTCAATGTTTTGGTCTGTTATAGCTGGTCTTGATTGTAATAATAATAATAATAATAATAATAATAATAATAATAATAATATAACAAGTCTTGCTTTAATCAACAGCACGATTGGCTATAATCTACCTGACCAACATTCTTTTATATATCTATCTCTAGTTAACTTGTTAAGTCTACACTCTACCTGACTGTTGTTAAACCTACACTCTCTCACTCTACCTGACTGTTGTTAAACCTACACTCTCTCACTCTACCTGACTGTTGTTAAACCTACACTCTCCCACTCTACCTGACTGTTGTTAAACCTACACTCTCTCACTCTACCTGACTGTTGTTAAACCTACACTCTCTCACTCTACCTGACTGTTGTTAAACCTACACTCTCCCACTCTACCTGACTGTTGTTAAACCTACACTCTCTCACTCTACCTGACTGTTGTTAAACCTACACTCTCTCACTCTACCTGACTGTTGTTAAACCTACACTCTCCCACTCTACCTGACTGTTGTTAAGTCTACACTCTCTCACTCTACCTGACTGTTGTTAAACCTACACTCTCCCACTCTACCTGACTGTTGTTAAGTCTACACTCTCTCACTCTACCTGACTGTTGTTAAGTCTACACTCTCTCACTCTACCTGACTGTTGTTAAACCTACACTCTCCACTCTACCTGACTGTTGTTAAACCTACACTCTCTCACTCTACCTGACTGTTGTTAAGTCTACACTCTCTCACTCTACCTGACTGTTGTTAAACCTACACTCTCCCACTCTACCTGACTGTTGTTAAACCTACACTCTCTCACTCTACCTGACTGTTGTTAAGTCTACACTCTCTCACTCTACCTGACTGTTGTTAAACCTACACTCTCCCACTCTACCTGACTGTTGTTAAACCTACACTCTCTCACTCTACCTGACTGTTGTTAAGTCTACACTCTCTCACTCTACCTGACTGTTGTTAAACCTACGCTCTCCCACTCTACCTGACTGTTGTTAAACCTACGCTCTCCCACTCTACCTGACTGTTGTTAAACCTACGCTCTCCCACTCTACCTGACTGTTGTTAAACCTACATTCTCTCACTCTACCTGACTGTTGTTAAACCTACGCTCTCCCACTCTACCTGACTGTTGTTAAACCTACGCTCTCCCACTCTACCTGACTGTTGTTAAACCTACGCTCTCCCACTCTACCTGACTGTTGTTAAACCTACGCTCTCCCACTCTACCTGACTGTTGTTAAACCTACATTCTCTCACTCTACCTGACTGTTGTTAAACCTACACTCTCTCACTCTACCTGACTGTTGTTAAACCTACGCTCTCCCACTCTACCTGACTGTTGTTAAACCTATGCTCTCCCACTCTACCTGATTGTTGTTAAACCTACATTCTCTCACTCTACCTGACTGTTGTTAAACCTACACTCTCTCACTCTAAATAACTGTTGTTAAACCTACACTCTCTCACTCTACCTGACTGTTGTTAAACATACACTCTTTCACTCTACCTAACTGTTGTTAAACCTACACTCTCACTCTAGCTGACTGTTGCTAAACCTACACTCTCTCACTCTAAATAACTGTTGTTAAACCTACACTCTCTCACTCTACCTGACTGTTGTTAAACCTACGCTCTCTCACTCTACCTGATTGTTGTTAAACCTACGTTCTCTCACTCTACCAGACTGTTGTTAAACCTACACTCTACCTGACTGTTGTTAAACCTACACTCTACCTGACTGTTGTTAAACCTACGCTCTCTCACTCTACCTGACTGTTGTTAAACCTACGCTCTCTCACTCTACCTGACTGTTGTTAAACCTACACTCTACCTGACTGTTGTTAAACCTACACTCTACCTGACTGTTAAACCTACACTCTACATGACTGTTGTTAAACCTACGCTCTCTCACTCTACCTGACTGTTGTTAAACCTACGTTCTCTCACTCTACCTGACTGTTGTTAAACCTACACTCAACCTGACTGTTGTTAAACCTACACTCAACCTGACTGTTGTTAAACCTACACTCTACCTGATTGTTGTTAAACCTACACTCTACCTGATTGTTGTTAAACCTACACTCTACCTGACTGTTGTTAAACCTACACTCTACCTGATTGTTGTTAAACCTACACTCTACCTTACTGTTGTTAAACCTACGCTCTCTCACTCTACCTGACTGTTGTTATTATTATTATTATTATTATAATCAAAAGAAGCGCTAAACCACAAGGGTTATACAGCACCTGACTGTTGTTAAACCTACACTCTACCTGACTGTTGTTAAACCTGCACTCTACCTGACTGTTGTTAAACCTACACTACCTGACTGTTGTTAAACCTACGCTCTCTCACTCTATCTGACTGTTGTTAAACCTACACTCTCTCACTTTACCTGACTGTTGTTAAACCTACACTCTCTCACTCTACCTGACTGTTGTTAAACCTACACTCTCTCACTCTACTTGACTGTTGTTAAACCTACACTCTCTCACTCTTCCTGATTAGATTTTAGATTTTGCCACCGAAGTGGCTAGTTTATTGTGCACCCCATATCCATCCTGTGGACGGTAGCGCAAGACCATATGGATACACAAAAGGCCTAGGCACTAGGCCCCAAAGGGGTTAACAATTGTACATTTGGGTTTATATCTACATTTCAATTATCTGTTACAAGCAAATTTAGGAAATTTGCTTAGTACAACTGGCATCTTATTTCATGAATAAGACATCTTGGCATGTCACATAGGTTATTATACTGTCTATCTCTATATTCCTCAATAAGTGCACAATTAAGCACATAGTGTTCAAGACAGTGACCATATGCCTGATCACATAATTTGCATTTAGTTTGATCATCATCTGTGTCTCCCAAACTGTCAGAAGTACCTGTAGCCAAGCCTAAGCCTGGCCACTACAACATCAGTCAGTGTGTTCACATTGCAAATTGCTCCACAAACATGCCCATCTGTGCTCGCATTATCATGAGCACAGATAGGCACGTTCATGGAAATTAATTTGGATTTATATCTACAGTTCACTTATCTGTTACAAGCAAATCTACCTGACTGTTGTTAAAGCTACACTCTACCTGACTGTTGTTAAAGCTACACTCTACCTGACTGTTGTTAAACCTACACTCTACCTGACTGTTGTTAAACCTACACTCTACCTAACTGTTGTTAAACCTACACTCTACCTGACTGTTGTTAAACCTACACTCTACCTGACTGTTGTTAAAGCTACACTCTACCTGACTGTTGTTAAACCTACACTCTACCTGACTGTTGTTAAAGCTACACTCTACCTGACTGTTGTTAAACCTACACTCTACCTGACTGTTGTTAAAGCCATGGTTGGTAATCTCTGTAGCGAAGTCCATCACCCTGGTGACGTTAACATGAGTCTTGTACTGGGCCCAGGTGGACCAGATGGGTTCCTCCATCATACGTGCGTCAGGCGCTCCCTCCGGCAGCGAGAAGAACTTGGGGTAACTTGCCTGGTGAACCTGGTGCATAAGAAGCAAAATAAAGATGCAAAGGAGGAAACTGAATCAAGAAACATGAGGAGGAGAAACAAGACAAGATTTCATGCAGTGCTTTTTAAGCTGGACTTGACGATTTGACTTATTTGACAATGGCCATTTTGTCAGATAAGCCGAGCGTTTATTCATTCTTGCTAAAACTTCGAGAAAATAGGTGTGAATGTAATAATAATAATAATAATATCTTTATTTACTACAAGTACATGTACAAGGTATACAGTCCTAGCTGACATCAGTGACACACTACTATATAGAAAGTCCCTTGTTATGCTGAGCATTACACACACTAAACGCACATATAAAGGAGAGGAGCTTACGACGACGTTTCGGCCCGACTTGGACCATTTACAAAGTCACACTAACACACAGAGACGGAGGAAGGGTATTTATAGGCAGGCAGACAGGGGAGGGTACAAGAGAGTGGGGTAATAATGGAGTAAGTAGTGGAAGTAGTAGTAGTAGTAATAGTAGTAGTGGAGACAGTCATATTCTAGGAAGGGAGCACTGCAATGAGGCTAGCGGCCCGCAAGGGTGGGACGAGAACACAGAGGGAGGAAAGGCGAATAAAATGAAGGACAAATACAAGGCAAAAGAAAAGAAAGGAAAACCCATAGGAGAAAAAAGGAGAAGGGGGAAGAGATGAAAGGGGAAGGAATCAGGTTAAGTCACGGGTGTTCTGAAGTTTAGAGCATTTAACAATGTAATGAGAGAGGAAAGCATCAACAGAGACAAAGCCAGGGCTAAGATTCATACAGGGAAAGTTGTGTATAAGGGAGGATTCAACCAGGCGGCGACTATGAAAGTTAGACGTAGGGTAGACAGTTTTAGCAGAAGACCAATCAATAGGATGACTGTGATCTCTGACATGACAGAAAATAGCATTATTAGTGTCGGCCTAACACTATTTTTGTGCTCCTTGAGTCTGTCAGAAAGAGATCGGCCAGTTTCTCCGAAGTACTGAAGAGGACATGAGGAGCAAGAAATAGAGTAGACACCAGGAGAATCTGTGGAGGGAGGGGAGGTATGAACTAGATTAGTGCGAAGAGTGTTAGTCTGACGAAAGGTAAGTTTGATGTCTAAGGAAGTAGTATTACTACTACTACCACTTCCACTACTTACTCCATTATTTCCCCACTCTCTTGTACCCTCCCCTGTCTGCCTGCCTATAAATACCCCTTCCTCCGTCTCTGTGTGTTAGTGTGACTTTGTAAATGGTCCAAGTCGGGCCGAAACGTCGTCGTAAGCTCCTCCCTTTTATATGTGCGGGTAGTGTGTGTATTGTTCCAGTCACGGTATTGTGCCTTTTTTGTTATTTATGCTGAGCATTTCCCGCAAATTAGGTCAGTGTCCTAGGATGCGACTCACACCAGTCGACTAACACCCAGGTACCCATTTTACTGATTGGGAACATAGACAACAGGTGTAAAGAAACACGCCCAATGTTTCTGCCCTGGCTGGGAATCGAACCCAGGCCTTCGCCGTGTGAAGCGAGAGCTTTAGCCACCAGACCACCAGAACCATTTCATTAAGGGCGTCTCGTCAGTCAATGACAGAACGTTCTGCTGAGACTCAGCAACGCAGACTGCTCACATAACTAGGTAACAAAAACATCCATAAAGCAGAACATAGCTTCATTTACACCAAGTTTCATTGTGAAGAATTTTAACAAGTCATGAGCCAGGAGATATCAGTGAAATCTATTAATTTTGGGACGTTGTGACTTTTCTTGAATCAGTGGTAAAAATTAATAAACGCTCTCGGGTTGCAACACCAACAGTTGAGTCCGTCAGAAGCGAGACGAATAAGTCTCTTTAATATGTGTTGCCCTTGTTCACCCAGCAATAAACACACACCTAGGAGTTACGGGGGTGTTGTGGGTCGCATCTTTTATCAACCAACATTTGATATTTGAAAGTTTTGTGACATTTTACTAGGTTCTAGCAAGAACTATGTATGCCTAATACACTTAACTCACAGGATGATTTTTTCCTGTCACTCTTCCTAATGTGGTTAATAATTATGATTTATAATTGAAAGAACTGGAGTTTCTAACAATGCTTACATAGAAACTTTTCCCTAGATGCGACTCACAGCAGACGGCCAACACACAAGTGCCAATATGGACTCAAATTTAGCCGTAATAAACCGTCAATTAATAAACTTATATCTTTGCTGCTAAGTGGGCAGAAACAAGTGGGGTTATAAACAAAACTTTCCCACAAGAACGTGCTATAAGTCAGTTATTTTAATGTTTTGAAGGAGTAAACCGGTAAGCCAGCGGAAGGCCTCGGTCAGATGACCAAAAAGTTCCAATGGCGGGTCATCATATGACTAACACCCGCGTCAAGAAACACTTGCCTTGTTTCCTCACTAATCTCACCTATTCTAGCCCAACTTTCCCTTGCATTTATTTCATGTGATGTTTGTTTCCAGGATCTTTAATGTCGGTTTATTTATCACAAAACACAAGTATCTCGTAAAACGGGTCTATCAGACAATGACCCGTAATTAGTTTAGCACCCGTTGCCTTACCTGACCTAGACTTTACACCTTATTTACAAACACATCACCACCTAGCAAGGTGCTACACTAACACCCTCGTTGATGTCTTTGTAGTGTTGCTTAAATCATCCTTTGGTTGGTTGCTTAATTGGCTTTAAAGACTCGACTACACGAGGATTACTTTAATAGTAATAATAATAATATAGCAAGTCTTGCTTTAATCAACAGCACGATTAGCTATAATCTACCTGACCAATTATTATTTATTATAATCAAATAGAAACGCTAAACCACAGGGGTCATACAGCGCTGCAAACCTGACCAATAATTCTTTAAATTCCTAAAACAGGGACCATTCATTATATATGTACACAGAAATATATATGGTGTAAACAGTGTATCATGTGTCGGTGTTGCCTGTAATGTTTACGTGTAAGATACAACAAAGTAGATTCTTTTGATGATAAACATAATGATTTAAACCAAAACAACCCAGTCACTAGGCTTCATATATTATATTATTGTTTAAAATAGATTACACTCATAGAAACAAAGTATATTTAATAAAGATTTGTCTTTAATAATAATAATAATAATAATATCTTTATTTCTACAAGTACATGTACATAGGTATACAGGCCATAGCTGACATCAGTGACATACTACTATATAGAAAGTCCCTTGTTATGCTGAGCATTTCCCGCAAATTAGGTCAGTGTCCCAGGATGCGACCCACACCAGTCTACTAACACCCAGGTACCCACTTTACTGATGGGTGAACATAGACAACAGGTGTCATAAGGAAAACACCCAGTGTTTTCACCCTTATCTTGAATCGAATCAAATCACGTTTCTGTTCATCTCAGGTTAGTTAAGGTTTCAACATGACTCACAAAATCGTAATGACACGATTGCAAACAAACCATACCACGGGTGGGGTTCGAACCCGCGGTCAGAGAGTCTCAAAACTCCAGACCGTCGCATAAGCTAGCTGGCCCAGTGGCTTACGCGACGGTCTGGAGTTTTGAGACTCTGACAGCGGGTTCGAACCCCACCCGTGGTATGGTCTAGTTAAGGTTTGTTAGGAAACAGGACAAGTGTTTCCTGACGCTGGTCTTAATCATATGATGACTAGCAGCGGGAGCTTTGGTCATCTATCTGAGACCTTCAACTGGCTTACCAGTCCACCATTTTTGAAGTTAGCGATCGAGTGACAATAATGTTCCATGAAGGACAGAAACATCTTTAAAGGTTTCCCTTGTACATTGTTACTTGTGAGAGGGTGACAGAGCACCTATTTAATGTAGGTTAAGAGGTGAGAGTTATCTCTAACCTTCCTGACGTCCTCGGCGGAGCAGAGGAAATAGTCAAGGGTGAGGGGGCTGTAGGGGGCGGCGACGTAGGGCTGCTCTTGACGTGCGGCCAGGCAGAGTTCATCAGCCACAGCGTCGTCATCGTAGTCTGGGACACTGACGAAGAGTGGTGTCGTCTCCTCAACCTGCAACACACAACACGATGAGATAAATACCAGTCTATATCATCAACCAACACACTCACCCTGGCAGCCAGACTCCAGATGGTCACACATTAATAACAATAATAATTATAATAATCTTTATTAGGACACTAGTCGGTATCAGAAATTGTCTGGTGTCCAAAACGTCCTCCTAACAACTATGTGTTGAAAAAATGAACCAGAAGAAATTATGTATATTAACTTATTCCATGACCATGCTAACAGCCAGACCCATAGAGCTGATCACCCTCAGGTCCATACCTGGAGAGGGTTTCGGGGGTCAACGCCCCCGCGGCTCGGTCTGAGACCAGACCTCGTGGTGGATCAGGGTCTGATCAACCAGACTGTTTCTGCTGGCTGCACGCAAATTGACGTACGAACCACAGCCCGGTTGTTCAGGTACTGACTTTAGGTGCCTGTCCAGTGCCTTCTTGAAGACAGCCAGGGGTCTATTGGTAATCCCTCTTATGTATGCTAGGAGGCAGTTGAACAGTCTTGGGCCCATGAAACTTATTGTGTTGTCTCTCAGTGTACTCGTGACGCCCCTGCTTTTCATTGGGGGAATGTTGCATCTCCTGCCGAATCTTTTGCTTTCATTGGGAGTAATTTTCGTGTGCAAGTTTGGTACTAATCCCTCCAGGATTTTCCAAATGTATATTATCATATATCTCTCTCACCTGCATTCCAGGGAATACAAATCAAGGGACTTAAACCGTTCCCAGTAGTTTAGGTGCCTTATTGTACTTATGTGTGCCATGAAAGTTCTTTGTACATTCTCCAGGTCAGCAATTTCGCCAGCCTTGAAGGGGGCCGTTAGTGTACAGCAGTATTCCATCCTAGATAGAACAAGAGATTTGAAGAGAATCATCATGGGCTTGGCGTCCCTATTTTTGAAGGTTCTCATTATCCATCCTATCATTTTCCAAGCAGATGTGGTAAATACATTGTTGTGGTCTTTTAAGGCGAGATCCTCTGACATTATCACTCCCAGGTCCTTCACATTACTTTTTCGCTATATTGTATGATTAGAATTTGTTGTATACCCTGATTCAGTTTTAATTTCCTAAAGTTTTCCATTTCCGAGTAGTTGAAATTTCTCTTCATTAAGCTTCATATTGTTTTTAGTGGCCCATTTGAAGATTTGGTTGATGTCCGCTTGGAGTCTTGCGGTGTCTTCGATGGAGGTCACTGTCATGGCAATCCAGGTGTCATCCACAAATGAGGACACTGAGCTATGTCTTACATACATACTTTCATTCTAGCAGTCAGATTCAGCCTAATACGTTTCCGCTGTCATACTGATAACCAGAGGGACTCTCACCCTGACAGCCACACCAATAGACGATATCCAGTAAGCTTCGGTCAATCCGCCGTACCACTTGGAAGGTTTCTGTAGCATGTCGGCGGTGATGAAGGCAGTCTCATCTCGTGGCTCTTTCTCTATGGGCCACGGCTGGGAAACTTGTTCTCCTCCCCCATACCTGAGAGTGAGAGGAGGAGGAATGTTGTTGGGTGGTGAGTGGGTTGTGTCTGGCAGCAAGTGTGATTATTACATTATAAATAAGGGTTAGACCCATGTGGGTCATGCTTTATAGAGGAATTAAGTATTTACAATAGTGTAGGGAGATTATTTAAATTTAAGTGATAAAACTACTGCATCACGCCTCTAAAAATAATTTCAGAACATATATAAGGCACACTTATTACCTTACTAAAGTCTCACACAACTAAGATCACCTCAAATTACTTCACGTCTTCCACTTTCTCCAGTAATTACTTTCTGTATTGGGTTGATGAAGCTTCTGCTTTGTGAAACGTCTCCACAATAAAGATAAGATCACCACAACTGCAAGAAAACACATTCTTAGGACTAACTTCGCCCCTCCTACCACTCCAGTACCAGCCCTCAGGACTTACCAGTGACCCTCCAGTGACACGCAGTCCTTCAACTCGGTGAGGTTGGTGGAGACCCAGGACACCTTCTGGCAGTGTTCCTCTGTAGTTACTACCACCTTCGCCACCCCGAAGTCCAAGCAGGCGTCTCCCTCGTCGCAGGGCTCCCCATCGATGCCTTGAGGGATGGTCAAGCCCCATCTGACGTGCGCCTCTCCTTGTGAGTAGCGGAGTATGGGAGATATTGATATCATATTTACATAAATTATATTATATTCACAGACCTCGCTAGTGTGGGTCTGTTCATCACTAAATGATACAAGGGTGCTGAGGATAAGGTAAAGCAACAGAAATATTAAAGGCGACAAAAGGGGCAAAGGAAAAAAGTCAGAACTAGTGTGGTAAATACGTATCAACGTCCAGGGAGGAATTACTGCCTTGATTTACAATTTTCGAAGGAGAACGACTACTGCAATCTTTCCCTGTACAGGTAAAAATCTTTCAGACCGGATCCGACTGATGACGTATAATAGGTAGGCGAGGATTGAAGGGTGTAAGTGTTGAAGCATAGGTACGTACATATCAGTCCCCACTACGCATGTTGACATCATGAAAGTACCGATGCAAGTTAATATGAGTGTAGACGGCACGTTATGGGGGTTCACCAGTATGAGAGGCAAAATTTCGTCACGAGGATTTTATGTAGGAATTGTGACTTAGGAAAGTGAGGTGATCAATGTATTCGTTGAAAGACTTGGGCAAAGTTATCTTCTATTGCTTCTGCTACATCAACTAAGTTAACTATTTCTACTCATTAATACCCGCACCTTTTTGTCGGAAGGTTCTAAGTGGAGAACAGGTGATTGATAAGTCACTGGTATATTGAGAATAAAGGTGGTAGGAAGCCCAGGATGCAGTCTGATGTCCTGTCTGTCTGAGGGTTCGTGTCTGACTCGCCCTCACAGCGGGGCATCATAGCAGGTTTAATCTCTGCTGACCTGACCGTATTTGAAGTCCGTGGCATCACTGCTAACAAATGTGAAATATGTTGACAGCTCAGCAACACTAACGTATGGCATCCCCGACACACAGATAATTACAAAGATAGACAACAGACTTGTCAGGCTCTGGGCTGATTCTATACAATACTAGATATATGTTATACACAATAATATAGGGTATACATATTATAATATTTAGGACATAAATATAATTGATTATAATTGTGATGCATTACAAATTATGATAATGTACAAATCAGGTGAATCATAGAATTAATGAAAATATAAGTAAACAAAAGACAATTAGATTGATCGATCGTTGTTTATGTGATCTACGGATTCTGCAGAAATTTATGTACAAAAAAGTGTTTAACAGAAAAGGCAAACTTGGTGCACACAAGTCGTGCCGAATAGGTAAAACTTGCGATTTTGGCTTAAATAGCAATGCTCATCTTGCCATATAAGACAAGCGAAAATTTGTGTATGCAATAATTTCGCAAAAATCATTCTGAACCTAACGAAAAAAATATATTTCATTGTGTTTGTTTATTAAATTATTGTAAACGTATCGAAAATATATTTAGTTGGATTAGGCTAAATTAAATTGCGCTTATTATAATAAGGTTAGGTAAGTTTTCTAAGATTCTTTGGGTGCAAAATTATAAATTTTTACATTAACATTAATGAAAAAAATATATCTATGAACGTATAAGAGAAAATTTTAAAAAGGACTTAATTTTAAATGAGTTCTTGCTAATTATATATATATATATATATATATATATATATATCAGTGCACCATGAAGAAACAGCGGAGGTATATACAGAGAAAAATCGTGGTCAAGGGGATTTGAACACACATTCAAATCCTGCTGACTGCGATCTTTCTATATACTTCTGCTTGTTTCTGTGTGGTGGACTGATGTAGTGTCGCTCGTTGCGCCCAGAACATACAGGAGGAGAATATACTAAGCGGAAACCATTCCTGAGGCTTATTGGTGTGCTTGGGGCTAGAAAGAAACATGATTTGTAACCAGGCTGTCTAGCTTTTTGAGGCAGCTGTGGCTGAGTGGTCTAAGGCGTTACTTAAAAAATTATGCCACCTTCCGAACACGGGTTCAAATCCTGCTGATCGTGATCTTTATCTCTCTCTCTCTTTATATATATATATATATATATATATATATATATTAATACAAATATTGCTCACCATTAGGTGGGTAAAGTGGATGGTGTGGGGGTCAATAGTAAGCGTGTTGTAGGGAGAGTTCACCTGAAGAAGGACCCCACCTCCACACCCTCCAGCCACCATCAGCAGCAACTGTAGTAGACACCACCGCCATGGTCCCAATCCCACCACTAACATGAAGAAGATGAAGTGAGAATTATTAAAATACATATTACTGAATAATCACATTCATGGGAATGAGGAAAGAGTAGCATTCAGGTTCGATCTAAGGAAGGAGAGAGAAGGTTCAACTGTTCAGATCTAGAGTCCCTCACCAGAGTCAAGGAACCTCCATAGAGGTGAAAATATATAATAATGAATTGTAGAACTTTTCTACTCACAATTTTATATCACAATAGTCGAGTAATGAACTGTGATCACTGCAGAACATTTTGAACGGTATATTTCGGCCTCTACATTAAGTCCTCTTCAGTTGACATTAGTACTTGTGACATTTACACCACGTAGATCACTCGGTGCTCAGAGCCATCAACATATATATATATATATATATATATATATATATATATATATATATATATATATATATATATATATACATACAACACGTAAAGTACAAACGAACACAATTAACAAGCAATAATAACAAATAACACTCCACACAATTATCATCACACGAAGTTAAAATAATAATTAACAGTTAACTCATTTACATTAATAATGTTAAAACCTCGTAAGATAAACAGGAGGAAAAAATATATATATAAATGAGAGTTGCAGCAGCTCTGACGTTGGTGTTGATGTTTGGAATGAAGGGCGGGGGCCCTTTACCAGGCCAGGTGTGCCTCATATTTGATTCTGCCATAGAGGGTATTTAAGAGGCGCCTAAAATAAATAAACTTGACAAATGAACAAAAATAAATATGTCTTAGAATTGCTTATATTATCAGAATATAGGTTGCAAATGTTGCAGTGTCTCAAATTTGATGCGTGGCCTGGTAAAGGGTTAAGGTCAAGTTTCCATTCATGGTTCCATTAAGAGCTGTAGTGCTGAGGTTAGGTAAGTCAGGAAACAGGACAAGTGTTTCCTGACGCGGGTCTTAGTCATATGACGACCCACAGCTGGAGCTTTTGGTCATCTGACCGAGGCCTTCCACTGGCTTACCGGTCCACCCCTTTAAACATTAGGGTTTTAAGTAGATATTAATGAATTGTTAAGAGACGAGTAATTCATACAATCACGAGTAGCGAAGTTAAATGTTTTCTGAGTGAAACTGTGTTAAGTTAGCACCTTAGAAAAGACTATTGAGGTGTCAGATTTCAGTATTTTTATATAGAACAATATATATAGAACAATATATGTAGAATACGTATATATATAGAAACATATATAATGTGTATACAATATATATATATATATATATATATATATATATATATATATATATATATATATATATATATATATATATTTATTTATTTATTTATTATTTTTTATTAACTCATCGGCCGTTTCCCACCAAGGCAGGGTGGCCCGAAAAAGAAAAAAAACTTTCATCATCATTCACTCCATCACTGTCTTGCCAGAGGCATGCTTTACACTACAGTTATAAAACTGCAACATTAACACCCCTCCTTCAGAGTGCAGACACTGTACTTCCCATCTCCAGGACTCAAGTCCGGCCTGCCGGTTTCCTGAATCCTTCATAAATGTTACCTTACTCACACTCCAACAGCACGTCAAGTATTAAAAACCATTTGTCTCCATTCACTCCTATCAAATACGCTCACGCATGCTTGCTGGAAGTCCAAGCCCCTCGCACACAAAACCTCTTTTACACCCTCCCTTAAACTTTTCCTAGGCTGACCCTTACCCCACCTTCCCTCCACTACAGATTTATACACTCTCGAAGTCATTCTATTTTGTTCCATCCTCTCTACATGTCCGAACCACCTCAACAACCCTTCCTCAGCTCTCTGGATAATAGTTTTGGTAATCCCGCACCTCCTAATTTCCAAACTCCGAATTCTCTGCATTATATTCACACCACACATTGCCCTCAAACGTGACATCTCCACTGCCTCCAGCCTTCTCCTCGTTGCAACATTCATCACCCATGCTTCACACCCATATAAGAGTGTTGGTATAACTATACTCTCATACATTCCCCTCTTTGCTTCCACGGACAAAGTTCTTTGTCTCCACAGACTCCTAAGTGCACCACTCACCCTTTTCCCCTCATCAATTCTATGATTCACCTCATCCTTCATAGACCCATCTGCTGACATGTCCACTCCTAAATATCTGAATACATTCACCTCCTCCATACACTCTCCCTCCAATCTGATATCCAATCTTTCGTTACCTAATGTTTTTGTTATCCTCATCACCTTACTCTTTCCTATATTCACTTTTAATTTTCTTCTTTTACATACCCTACCAAACTCATCCACCAACCTCTGCAACTTCTCTTCAGAATCTCCCAAAAGCACAGTGTCATCAGCAAAGAGCAACTGCAACAACTCCCACTTTGTGTTAGATTCTTTATCTTTTAACCCCACACCTCTTGCCAAGACCCGCGCATTCACTTCTCTTACAACCCCATCTATAAATATATTGAACAACCACGGTGACATCACACATCCCTGTCTAAGGCCTACTTTTACTGGGAAATAATCTCCCTCTCTCCTACACACTCTAACTTGAGCCTCACTATCCTTGTAAAAACTCTTCACTGCTTTCAGTAACCTACCTCCTATTCCATACACCTGCAACATCTGCCACATTGCTCCAATATCCACCCTATCATACGCCTTTTCCAAATCCATAAATGCCACAAAAACCTCTTTACCCTTATCTAAATACTGTTCACCTATATGTTTCACTGTAAGCACTTGGTCTACACACCCCCTACCCTTCCTAAAGCCTCCTTGTTCATCTGCTATCCTACTCTCCGTCTTACTCTTAATTCTTTCAATAATAACATTACCATACACTTTACCAGGTATACTCAACAGACTTATTTCCCTATAATTTTTGCACTCTCTTTTGTCCCCTTTGCCTTTATACAAAGGAACTATGCATGCTCTCTGCCAATCCCTAGTTACCTTACCCTCTTCCATACATTTATTAAATAATAACACCATCCACTCCAAAACTATATCTCCGCCTGCTTTTAACATTTCTCTCTTTATCCCATCAATCCCAGCTGCCTTACCACCTTTCATTCTACCCACCGCCTCATGAACTTCCCCCACACTCACAACTGGTTCTTCCTCACTCCTATAAGATGTTATTCCTCCTTGCCCTATACACGAAATCACAGCTTCCCTGACTTCATCAACATTTAACAACTCCTCAAAATATTCCCTCCATCTTCCCGATACCTCTAACTCTCCATTTAATAACTCTCCTCTCCTATTTTTAACTGTCAAATCTATATGTTCCCTAGGCTTCCTCAACTTATTAATCTCACTCAAAATCTTTTTCTTATTTTCAACAAAATTTGTTGATAACATCTCACCCACTCTCTCATTTGCTCTCTTTTTACATTGCTTCACCACTCTCTTAACCTCTCTTTTTCTCTCCATATACTCTTCCCTTCATACTCCCGCACCCACTTTCCTGTAACCACAAACTTCTGCTGAACACTCTAACACTACATTCTTAATACCCCATACATCTTCGACCCCAATAGTTGTTTTTATCTTACCCTAACTGCCTCCTCTTTTTGTTTATAAACCTTCACCTCTCTCTTACTTGTTGATTCTATTTTCCTTGTATCCCATCTACCTTTTACTCTCACTGTAGCTACAACTAAAAAGTGATCTGATATATCTGTGGCCCCTCTATAAACATGTACATCCTGAAGTCTACCCAACAGTCTTTTATCTACAAATACGTAGTCCAACAAACTACTGTCATATCTTGTATACTTATTTATCCTCTTTTTCTTAAAATATGTATTACCTATAACTAAACCCCTTTCTATACAAAGTTCAATCAAAGGCCTCCCATTATCATTTACACCTGGCACCCCAAACTTACCTATAAATAATATATATATATATATATATATATATATATATATATATATATATATATATATTGAAGAAAGTCAACGATGCTCCTGCAAACAACGGATCCTGGCACAATCTACTGCTATTTGGCAATGCTTGTTTGGCTGTCCCACCAAGGAGGGACAAGTCACTAGCAACATCTGTTATTAGGGCAATAAATGCATTCCCTGGAGATGACAACCTCGTCCGTCTTCCCTCCAGGGCGTCAAACACCCGCCGGGCAAATGTCAACAATAGGACACCTGACGCCTCAAAAATCAGGGCCCAAATTAGCAGAAAAATAGAAGAAGGTAATACTATCGGAGCACTGAGACTTATAACCATTGAGGATACCATCGCCCTGAAGGACAAACATCCACCCAGGGCTCCCAGTACCAACATTGACCCCCTTGACATTGCAGCAGGTGAAGAACATTTAACCTTACAGGACGCTGATGTGTATAAAGCTGCTATGTCATTTCCACAGGGCTCAGCAGGAGGTTTCACCGGTTTAAGGCCACATCACTTAAAACAAATGCTCAATCCAGGACTTGGTGAGGTTTCAGAGAGGTTGCTGTCTGAACTCACCAAATTTTCCAATGTGTGCTTGGCTGGTAGTGTCCCAGAGGCCATTAGACCCCTTTTCTTTGGTGCCTCACTGTGTGCCCTCCGGAAAAAGGATGGAGGAATCAGGCCCATTCGCCCTTCGGCGCCTAGTTGCCAAGGCTGCAGTACGAATGGTGAGTCAAGATGCTGCCTCAATGTTGAAACCAACTCAGCTCGGTTTTGGTGTTCAACAAGGCTGTGAAGCAGCTGCCCATGCAGCACGAGTATACATCAACAACATGTCCAATGAAAAAGCCTTGATCAAATTGGACTTTGCCAATGCTTTCAACTTAGTCAGAAGGATGCTGCTCTAAGCAGTTTCTAGGCACTTCCCTTCCTCTATCCCTTCATAGAATCGTGTTATAGTGTGACTTCTAAACTATTGTTTGGGGACCATGAAATTGACTCGTGTGAGGGTGTGCAACAGGGGGACCCTCTTGCCCCCTTTCTATTCTGTCTGGTAATCAAGGAAGTCACAGAAGAGCTCTCCAGCGAGCTCAATATCTGGTTCTTGGATGATGGTACCCTAGTTGGCACTACAGAATCTCTCCTAGAGGACATCAGGAAAATTAAAGACATGGGAGAGAGCCTGGGCCTATCTTTAAACCCCACCAAATGTGAAATAGTTTCTACCAATCGACAGATGATCCAGGACATTAGGCTGTTTTACCAGGGCACGAGCCATTGATCCAGCCAACAGCACTCTCCTTGGTGCTCCTTCTTGGCCCAATGCCATCGATCTGGTCCTGGAAAAATATCAGACCTCAGGACGATGGAAGGTAGGATGAAAGACATCGATACACATGATGCCTTCTACCTACTCACCAGGTGCCTGTCAATCCCAAAACTTACATACTTCCTGAGATGCTCCCCAGCCTTCAGCAGCCAGAAACTCAAGGAATATGACTCTCCCCCTCAAGACCATGCTAGAGAGTGTATTGAATCTTCCTCGAAGATGGGCAGTGGTTGCAAGCCTCACTTCCAGTCAGACTTGGGGGCTGGGAGTACGCAAATCCTCCCAGATTGCCCTACCAGCTTTATCCTCTTCCATAGCATCAAATGAGCTAATAAACAAATTCTTCCAGACAACCTCAGTGATTCAGCAGGAATACAGGACCTAGCTACACCAGTGCCATCACTGAATGGGAGACTCTTGCTGCTCCAACACCAAAACCTAGTGAAGAACTGGCCTACAAACAGTCAAGTTGGGATGGCCTGGCATGGTGACGACTGACGACCACTGCTCACACACACTAGTAAAGTGACTGGCCTGGCATGGTAACGACTGACGACCACTGCTCACACACTAGTAAAGTGACTGGCCTGGCATGGTGACGACTGACGACCATTGCTCACACACACTAGTAAAGTGACTGGCCTGGCATGGTGACGACTGACGACCACTGCTCACACACACTAGTAAAGTGACTGGCCTGGCATGGTGACGACTGACGACCACTGCTCACACACACTAGTAAAGTGACTGGCCTGGCATGGTGAAGACTGACGACCACTGATCACACACACTAGTAAAGTGACTGGCCTGGCATGGTAACGACTGACGACCACTGCTCACACAAACTAGTAAAGTGAATGGCCTGGCATGGTGACGACCACTGCTCACACACACTAGTAAAGTGACTGGCCTAGCATAGTGACGACTGACGACCACTGCTCTCACACACACTAGTAAAGTGACTTGCCTGGCATGCTGACGACTGACGACCACTGCTCACACACACTAGTAAAGTGACTGGCCTGGCATGGTAACGACTGACGACCACTGCTCACACACACTAGTAAAGTAACTGGCCTGGCATGGTGACGACTGACGACCACTGCTCACACACACTAGTAAAGTGACTGGCCTAGCATAGTGACAACTGACGACCACTGCTCACACACACTAGTTTAGTGACTAGCCTGGCATGGTGACGACTGACGACCACTGCTCATACACACTAGTAAAGTGACTGGCCTAGCATAGTGACAACTGACGACCACTGCTCACACACACTAGTAAAGTGACTGGCCTAGCATAGTGACAACTGACGACCACTGCTCACACACATTAGTATAGTGACTGGCCTGGCATGGTAACGACTGACGACCACTGCTCACACACACTAGTAAAGTGACTGGCCTGGCATGGTGACGACTGACGACCACTGCTCACACACACTAGTAAAGTGACTGGCCTGGCATGGTGACGACTCACGACCACTGCTCACACACACTAGTAAAGTGACTGGCCTGGCATGGTGACGACTGACGACCACGCTCACACACACTAGTAAAGTGACTGGCCTGGCATGGAGACGATTGACGACCACTGCTCACACACACTAGTAAAGTGACTGGCCTGGCATGGTGACGACTGACGACCACTGCTGACACACACACACACACACTAGTAAAGTGACTGGCCTGGCATGGTAACGACTGACGACCACTGCTCGCACACATTAGTAAAGTGACTGGCCTGGCATGGTGACGACTGACGACCACGCTCACACACACACACTAGTAAAGTGACTGGTCTGGCATGGTGACGACTGACGACCACTGCTCACACACACACACACACTAGTAAAGTGACTGGCCTGGCATGGTGACGACTGACGACCACTGCTCACACACACTAGTAAAGTGACTGGCCTGGCATGGTGACGACTGACGACCACTGCTCACACACACTAGTAAAGTGACAGGCCTGGCATGGTGACGACTCACGACCACTGCTCACACACATCCTCATCCTCATATCGGATATAGACAGGGATATAAGCCACAGTGCTGTGTCTTCCTTTGCAGATGACACCCGAATCTGTATGACAGTGTCCACCGTTGAAGACACTGCAGGACTCCAAGCAGACATAAACCAAATCTTTAAATGGGATGAGAAATTTCAATTACTCAAATACGGAAAAAGTGAAGAAATTAAAATCTCATCGGAGTACAAAACTAATTCAAACCACACAATAGAGCGAAAAACTAATGTCAAAGGCCTGGGAGTGATCATGTCAGAGGATCTCACCTTCAAGGACCATAACACCGTAGCAATTGCATCTGCTAGAAAAATGACAGGATGGATAATGAGAACCTTCAAAACCAGGGATGCCAAGCCCATGTTGACACTTTGCAGATCGCTTGTTCTATCTAGGCTGGAATATTGCTGCACACTAACTGCACCTTTCAAGGCAGGTGAAATTGCTGACCTAGAAAATGTACAGAGAACCTTCACGGCACGCATAACTGCGATAAACCACCTCAATTACTGGGAACGCTTGAAGTTCCTAAACCTGTACTCCCTAGAACGCAGGCGGGAGAGATACATTGTTATATACACGTGGAAAATTCTCGAGGGATTAGTACCAAACTTGTACACGAAAATCACTCCCTACGAAAGCAAAAGACTCGGCAGGCGATGTAACATCCCCCCAATGAAGAGCAGGGGTGCCACTAGCACGTTGAGAGACAACACAGTAAGTGTCAGGGGCCCAAGATTGTTCAACTGCCTCCCAGCATACATCAGGGAGATTACCAACAAACCCCTGGATGTCTTCAAGCAGGCACTGGACAGGCACCTAAAGTCGGTACCTGACCAGCCAGGCTGTGGTTCGTACCTTGAACTGCGTGCGGCCAGCAGTAACAGCCTGGTTGATCATGCTCTGGTCCAACATGAGGCCTGGTCACAGACCGGGCCGCAGGGTCGTTGACCCCTGGAATTCTCTCCAGGTAAACACACTAGTAAAGTGACTGGCCTGGCATGGTGGCGACTGACGACCACTGCTCACACACACTAGTAAAGTGACTGGCCTGGCATGGTGACGACTCACGACCACTGCTCACACACTAGTAAAGTGACTGGCCTGGCATGGTGACCACTCACGACCACTGCTCACACACACTAGTAAAGTGACTGGCCTGGCATGGTAACGACTGACGACCACTGCTCACACACTAGTAAAGTGACTGGCCTGGCATGGTAACGACTGACGACAACTGCTCACACACAATAGTAAAGTGACTGGCCTGGCATGGTAACGACTCACGACCACTGCTCACACACACTAGTAAAGTGACTGGCCTGGCATGGTGACGACTCACGACCACTGCTTACACACACTAGTAAAGTGACTGGCCTGGCATGGTGACGACTCACAACCACTGCTCACACACACTAGTAAAGTGACTGGCCTGGCATGGTGACGACTCACGACCACTGCTTACACACACTAGTAAAGTGACTGGCCTGGCATGGTGACGACTCACGACCACTGCTCACACACACTAGTAAAGTGACTGGCCTGGCATGGTGACGACTCACGACCACTGCTTACACACACTAGTAAAGTGACTGGCCTGGCATGGTAACGACTGACGACGACTGCTCACACACACTAGTAAAGTGACTGGCCTGGCATGGTAACGACTGACGACCACTGCTCACACACTAGTAAAGTGACTGGCCTGGCATGGTAACGACTGACGACCACTGCTCACACACACTAGTAAAGTGACTGGCTTGGCATGGAAACGACTGACGGCCACTGCTCACACACACTAGTAAAGTGACTGGCCTGGCATGGTAACGACTGACGACCACTGCTCCACACACTAGTAAAGTGACTGGCCTGGCATGGTAACGACTGACGGCCACTGCTCACACACTACTAAAGTGACTGGCCTGGCATGGTAACGACTGACGACCACTGCTCACACACACTAGTAAAGTGACTGGCCTGGCATGGTGACGACTCACGACCACTGCTCACACACACTAGTAAAGTGACTGGCCTGGCATGGTAACGACTCACGACCACTGCTCACACACATTAGTAAAGTGACTGGCCTGGCATGGTAACGACTCACGACCACTGCTCACACACACTAGTAAAGTGACTGGCCTGGCATGGTGACGACTCACGACCACTGCTCACACACACTAGTAAAGTGACTGGCCTGGCATGGTGACGACTCACGACCACTGCTCACATACACTATTAAAGTGACTGGCCTGGCATGGTGACGACTCACGACCACTGCTCACATACACTATTAAAGTGACTGGCCTGGCATGGTGACGACTCACGACCACTGCTCACATACACTATTAAAGTGACTGGCCTGGCATGGTGACGACTCACGACCACTGCTCACATACACTAACACGCAACTGCTTCGTCAGGTTGCCAGATATTTTTACCAGAATTATCTTACAGTGCTCCTCAAATTGTCGTTTTTCGTGCATATTTTACTTTTTGATACAGTTCACTATTCTTTAGTAGTACACTATTTTTCAGTAATTCACTAATCTTCAGTAGTAACTATTTTTCATTAGTTCACTACTCTTCAATAGTACACTATTTTTCAGTAGTTCACTACTGTTCACACGAACGACCATATGTCTAAAGGGTTTCAATTTCACACAAGCGATCCTCTCTGATTTACACATTCTGACTTTAGCAAGGCACCCTTAATAATAATAATAATAATAATAATAATAATAATAATAATAATATTATTATTATTATTAATTATAATAGTAATAATAATAATAATAATAATAATAATAATAATAATAATAATAATAATAATAATAATAATAATAATTGTAAAAATAATAATAATAATAATATTAATAATAATAATAATAATAATAATAATTGTAAAAATAATAATAATAATAATAATAATAATAATAATTGTAAAAATAATAATAATAATAATAATAATAATAATAATAATAATAATAATAATAATAATAATTGTAAAAATAATAATAATAATAATAATAATAATAATAATAATAATTGTAATAATAATAATAATAATAATAATAATAATAATAATAATAATAATAATAATAATAATATAATATCTTTATACAAATCATAGCTGACATCAATGACATACTACTATATAGAAAGCCGCTTGTTATGCTGAGCCTTTCCCACAAATTAGGTCAGTTTTGTCCCAGGATGCGACCCACACCAGTCCACTAACACCCAGGTACCTATTTTACTGATTGGTGAACATAGACAACCGGTGTAAAGAAACGCCTAATGTTTCTACCCTCGCTGGGAATTGAACCCGGACCCTCGCCGACTGTTTTGAGTTTGTTAGTTATTTGTTTTATAAATATTAATTTTAACTGAAAACTCTCTGCATTTAAGTGAGGAAAACTAAGGAGAAAGAGAAGGAAATTTGCCAGAACAAGAAAATGTTGCTCACTTGGTAATATTTCAGCGCAATATTAATTGGGAGATTGTTGGTATGTGATGACCAGTCATTGTATACTGGAATCTTTCTCAAAGGAAGTTTAAACCATGAGAAGATGCAATGAGGGAGATAAACCATGACGGGGAGGTTAGGCTACACAATGTGCATGTTATTTTGTCTCTAAGTCACTTTGACCTTTTTTTTGAGGTTATCCTAAGTAATTTACACATATGTTACTATGCATGATAATTTGTATAACTGTATTTATTTGAACCTGTACCTAAATAAACATACTTTTCTTTTCTAAGTTTCGTGGACGTAGTAAGGAATATTTGTATGATTTAAAAGTCAGGAAGTTGAGGTTTGTGTTCACTTAATTCTTTCAGTGTCTGAAGTGCTCTAACCCTGAGATATATTTCATTAGATGGTATCTGAAATTATTAATACTATGTGAGCAAATTACCTGCAGGAGGTTTACAGGGTATTACCTGAATTATTACCTGCAAGTAATTTGGGTGAGGTAAGTGGGTCTTAAGTCACAGCTGGTCGCCTAACTGTAACTCCCTCGATGCCCACTCCCTACCACTCTCACAAAAAGCTAGACTTGACATTAAATTAATAATTACAATATTAAACATTAACACCAATAATGGCAAATTATAAAATAATTTGGAGTGTATATGATTAGGCTTGCTAGGTACACAAAAGAAATTCGTATTACCACTTAATTACTGTAGATGGATCACACCACAACACCTGCCTGGCACCTAGACCCTACACTGGCCAGCTAGATATCTAAATGGAAGGACTAATGGTGCACTCCCCTGTGAGTGATGCTCATATCCTTTATTTTCCGCCATCCACACGTAATTCTTGAGCTCCCGGAAAATTTCCTGTCCCAATTCTTCAGCAGGGGACATTAACACGGGTTCCTATTACAAATTCAGACCGAAAAACCCCAATTGTCCTTCGAGAACGCCTGATTACATTGTACAATTCAGTCCAGTGTTCACACATTAAATTCAATATGGCGTCCTCTGCCACGTCACTCCCTCGGCTGTTCTCCCCCCCCTCACTCAAAATTTCTCGAGGGGCCCAAATAGCATCACATTTTAATACACAATTATTATATTATTCATTTATATGTTGTACATTTAGGAAATTATGTAAAAAAATTCCACAGATAGATTAAGTACAAAGAGATCTGTTTTAGCATTATATTTTGTAAAGAATGTAAAGTCTTTGTAAAGCAAGTAAAGTCTTTGTAAAGTATGCAAAGTGTTTGGCGTAACACTGTAGTTTTATCAGGAGCAAGTTTGACAGGTATCAAACGTGTACCTTACACAATTTTGATATTATTTCGTTTGGAACATGAGGGCAACAAGTCACACACATGTAGCTACTTTATGTGGAATTATACATAGACATTATCAATTTCATAAACTAATATTAACTGTGTTTTCATGCACTTGGATTCTACCTATGCCAGAACTCGTATTATATATAAAAAAATAATATTTCCAGGACCAGAAACCCGAAATCCTCATACAAACAGTACGATAATAGGTAAAACTTTCGTGTATCGTACCAAAGGCAAAATTATCGTCTATGTTGGATAATTATCATACACGTGGCTTCAGCTGTGACGAGTTGCCAGCGGCAACCTTCAACTATTTTTATATCTAATACAAAGGCTAAATAGATTTCTTCACTTATATTTTATATTTTATTGGTTTCTATTCATTTTTTTTGGTTGTATTTAAGTTTCTCCTTCCTTTAGATTTCGGTATTTTTTTAGTTATGATAAATATTATTTCGTTGATGGGTAACCATTGGCTTGTTCTCTCTCTCTCGCGCGCGCTCACACACACACAGACAGATACACACACACACAGACAGATACACACACACACACACACACACACACACACACACAGGCACCATACATAGTTTTAAGACGAGGTATGATAAAGCTAATGGCGAAGAGACAGAGAGGTCCTAGTAGCGATCAGTGAAGAAGCAGGGCCAGGAGCTGTGTATCGACCCCTGCATCCACAAATAGGTGAGTATACACACACACACACACACCACAAACCCCAATGCAACCAAGCAATATAAACCAAAACCTACACACCGTACCCACTGCCCCCACCCACCTCATTATAAACGCCACCTTCACAACCCCCCTTAGTTCCTCGTTAGGTCTCCAGCTTCCCCACCAACGTACCCCCAGAAATTGAAGGTTTGGTATACAAACACAGACGAAATAACAAATAAATGTGAGGAGTGGCGTCACAGGTATACTCCAGGTATACAGCACTTACGGAACCGAAATTCACCAGGATAACAGACGCAATCTTCCCACCCGGATATCAGATCCTGAGGAAAGATAGAGTGAACAGAGGGGGAGGAGGTGTTGCACTGCTCATTAAAAAGAGGGGGATTTAAGGAAATGGAAGGAATGGATGGAATGGGCGATAGGAACTACATAGGAACAATTCGGTCTGGGGGCCTAAGGTGGTAACTGCAGTGATGTATACCCTGCCACAGAACTGCAGGAGGTCAAGAGAAGAATACGACGAGAGCTCACACGGGGAGAGCAAAGTTACTAGTTATGGGTGATTTCAATCACAAGGAAATTGACTGGGATAACCTGGAGCCACATGGAGGTCCCGAAACATGAAGAGCCAAGATGATGGATGTAGTACTGAAAAACCTCATGCATCAACATGTTAGAGACACTACCAGAGAGAGAGAGAGAGAGGTGAAGATGAACCAGCAAGACATGACCTAGTATTCTCCTTGAGTAGTTCAGACATTGAGGACATCACATACAAAAGGCCCCTCAAGCTAGTGATCACGTGGTTCTGACCTTTGAATACACAGTTGAGTTATAAGTGGAGAGGGTAACAGGAATAGGATGGGAGAAGCCAAACTACAGTAGGGGGACTACACAGGCTTGAGGAACTTCCTGCAGGAGGTTCAGTGGGAGAGAGAATTGGTAGGAAAATCAATAAATGAAATGATGGGCTACGTGACAACAAAATGCAAGGAGGCAGAGAAGAGGTTTGTTTCCAAGGGCAACAAAAATAATGGGAAGACCAGAACGAGCCCTTGGTTCACCGAAAAATGTAGGGAGGCAAAAACTAAGTGCACTAGAGAATGGAAAAAGTACCGAAGACAATGGCCCCAGGAAAATAAAGAGATTAGTCGAGGAGCCAGAAACGAATATGCTCAGATAAGAAGGGAGGCTCAGCGACAATACGAAGACGACATAGTATCGAAAATCAAGCCTGACCTGAAGCTGTTGTACAGCCACATCAGGAGGAAAACAACAGTCAAGGACCAAGTAATCAGGCTGAGGAAGGAAGGTGGGGAGTTCACAAGAAACGACCAAGAGGTATGTGAGGAGCTCAACATGAGATTTAAAGAAGTATTAACAGAGGAGACAGGAAGGACTCCAGGAAATCAGAATAGGGGAGTACACCAACAAGTGCTGGAAGAAATACACACAACCGAGGAGGAGGTGAAGAAGCTGCTACGTGAACTTGATACCTCAAAGGCGGTGGGACTGACATTTCTCCGTGGGTCCATAGAGAGGGAGCAGAGATGTTGTGTGTGCCAATAACAAAAATCGTCAACACATCCATTGAAACTGGGCAAGTATCTGAAGTGTGGGAAATGTCAAATGTAGTCCCAATTTTTAAGAAAGGAGACAGACACGAGGCATTAAACTACAGACCTGTGTCACTGACGTGTATAGTATGCAAAGTCATGGAGAAGATTATCAGAAGGAGAGTGGTGGAGCACCTAGAAAGACACAAGCTTATAAATGACAACCAGCACGGTTTCAGGGAAGGGAAATCCTGTGTCACAAACTACTGGAGTTTTATGACAAGGTAACAGAAGTAAGACACGAGAGAGAGGGATGGATAGATTGCATTTTCTTGGACTGCAAGAAGGCCTTCGATACATTTCCTCACAAGAGGTTAATGCAAAAGCTAGAAGATCAGGCACACGTAACAGGAAAGGCACTGCAATGGAGCAGAGAATATCTGACAGGGAGGCAACAACGAGTCATGGTACGTGACGAGGTGTCAGAATGGGCGCCTGTGACGAAGCGGGGTTCTACAAGGGTCAGTCCTAGGACCAGTTCTGCTTTTGGTATATGTGAATGACATGACAGAAGGAATAGACTCAAAAATGTCCCTGTTTGCAGATGATGTGAAATTATTGAAGATAATTAAATCAGATGAGGATCAAGCAGGACTACAAAGAGACCAGAACAGGCTGCAAGCCTGGTCCAGCAACTGGCTCCTCTAATTTAACCCCGCCAAATGCAAAGTCATGAAGATCGGGGAATGGCAAAGAAGACCGCAGGCGGAGTATAGGCTAGGTGGCCAAAAAACTTCAAATCTCTCTCAAGGAAAATGATCTTGGGGTTAGTATAATACCGAGCACATCTCCTGAGGCACATATGAACCAGATAACTAATGCAGCATATGGGCGCCTGGCAAACCTAAGAATAGTGTACAGATACCTCAGCAAGGAATCCTTCAAGACTCTGTACACCGTGTACATCAGGCCCATACTGGACTTTGAAACCCACACCTGGTCAAGCACGTCAAGAAATTAGAGAAAGTGCAAAGGTTTGCAACAAGACTAGTCCCAGAGCTAAGGGGATTGTCCTACGAAGAAAGGTTAAGGGAAATCGGCCTGACGACACTAGAGGACAGGAGGGTTAGGGAGACATGATAACGACATATAAAATACTGCGAGGAATTGACAAGGTGGACAAAGACAAGATGTTCCAGAGAGGGGACACAGAAACAAGGGGTCACAATTAGAAGATGAAAACTGGGATGAGTCAAAGGGATGTTAGGAAATAATTCTTCAGTCATAGAGTTGTCAGGAAGTGGAATAGTTTTAAGACGAGGTTTGAAAAAGTTCATGGAGCAGGGAGAGAGAGAGGACCTATTAGCGACCAGTGAAGAGGCGGGGCCAGGAGCTATGACTCGACCCCTGCAATCATAAATAGATGAGTACAAATCACACACACACACACATACACACACACACACATACACACACACACACATACACACACACACACACACACCCAGGATAGAAACTTTCACAGATTAGGCGAACATTGAGCTACACAGCATCTTGAGCAGGGGATGAGTTTATAGAGGTAGATAAAGCCTTGAGGGAGAGAATAGACCTAGTAACGACCAGTGAAGAGGCGGGGCCAGAAGCTACGAATCAACCCCTGTAACCACAAATACACACACACGGTCAAGAATACTTTAAGAGTAAGGGAAGGGTACGGAAAGAAAGTATAGTTAAGTAACTTGTGTGACACAGCAACACAATGGTATCTTGGTACAGGGCAAGACTATTCAAACTCCTTTATTTAACAACTGCTTAGTATGACCTACGTCCACTAGTGGGTCACGCTTAGTAGCACCTACGTCCACTAGTGGGTCACGGTCACCTGTGACCTCAACTTCACTACATAAGGTCTGACCGTGTGTCTATGATTTATGTTAACGTTAATTTTTAAAGGGGTGGTAAGCCAGCGGAAGGCCTCTGTCAGTTGATCAAAAACTTCAGTAGTGTTTCATTATATGATTAAGAGCCGCGTCAGGAAACACTTGTCCTATTTATTGTTGTATTCACATGTATCCGCCTATTGTGCAGGAGAAACGTTTCGGTAATAACTTTACTCAAGGTGTCTTATTCATCACCTTAGGTAAGGATGAAGACTGGTAACTAATGGACGAAGGTCAGAGTTATTACTTTATATCCACCACCGCTTCTCTACCCCACTGGCGGCCTTTCCTACAACAGTTCCTTCTCTTAATTACAGATTTAGATTAGATTTTGCCACCGAAGTGGCTAGTTTATTGTGCACCCCATATCCATCCTGTGGACGGTACTGCAAGAGCATATGGATACACAAAAGGCCTAGGCACTAGGCCGTAATAAGATAAAAGGGTTAACAGGTGTACATTTGGATTTATATCTACAGTTCACTTATCTGTTACAAGCAAATTTAGGAAATTTGCTTAGTATAACTGGTATCTTATTTTCATTAATAAGTTATCTTGACATGTCACATAGGTTATTATACTGTCTATCTCTGTATTCCTCAATAAGTGGACAGACAACATGGCACTGTTATAAATTCAGTCAAATGAGTGGCTGTTAACAGAGCCCTGAACAGTTAAAACATGACAGTACAAGCAGGGTGCGCTGTACAATGCTTTGCTTAACAGCGTTACACTAATACCGCGGATTCAGTTATACACATTCTTCATTTATTCAGACTTCCTACAATAAATATATTCATCACTCACTATAATCTAAGGACGAAACTATTTTAAGTAATGTGTGTATAATATAGTACTCACTTAATATATGGTAGTGTAAACATGTTATCAGACTTTTATATGCATTTGAAAGTGAAAAAAGGCTATAGTATTTCACTTTACAGCGATTTTCGGTTACAGCAACAGCCGGGGATCCAACCTGCTATATTATAAGCGGGACTCGTGTGTATATGGGCCGCGCACACTGGTTCCAAGTTTTCTGTCGCCCAGTTATAAATTCTCTCACCTTTAACCCCCACTATTCTTCATCTTATAAGTAAGTTTATTTGGTACAGGCACACAAAAGTACAGTTACGCAACTTTAGGTCACTACATCTATCATAAATATCAACATACGTGTAAATTATCTACGATAATCACAAAAAGTCAGACCAAGTGACTCCACTGGGGTTCATAATAACAGTCGTGAAAACTGTCCCTTTTATATTTTCCTTTTCATTACTATATTTCTAACCTGAGTCTCCTCGACGGAAGTCGTATGCAAATATCTGGTTTCCCGTTGGTTGAGTTCAATTTTTATTAAATGCGTTATGTCATTCTTGACATTCCTTACTCTATTTATGCCAGCAAATCTCATTCAATCTTCCTTTATTCTACAGTTATACCGTGTATCCCCGTGTGTCAGAAAGTATTATTCTACAGTTATACCGTGTATCCTCGTGTGTCAGAAAGTATTATTCTACAGTCATACCGTGTATCCTCGTGTGTCAGAAAGTATTATTCTACAGTTATACCGTGTATCCTCGTGTGTCAGAAAGTATTATTCTACAGTTATACCGTGTATCCTCGTGTGTCAGAAAGTATTTTTTGCAACCTATGTTCAGCTGTTAATTTCTGCCAGATAACAGTGTTTATGTAAGTGATGTTATCTGGTTATCTTCGTGAGTTTGGGAGTCATCACACTAGTTGATTAGATACTATGAGACTGAGCCCAAGAGCTGGACCTCAATCCTGGGAAGGCAGCTAGGTGAACACACATGGCACCTGGGAAGGCAACTAGGTGAACACACATGGCACCTCCTGGAAAGGCAGCTATGTGAACACACATGGCACCTCATGGAAAGGCAACTAGGTGAACACACATTGCACCTCCTGGAAAGGCAGCTAGGTGAACACACATGACACATCCTGGGAATGCAACTAGGTGAACACATATGACACCTCTTGAGAAGGCAGCTAGGTGAGCACCAATGTCACCTCCCTGGAATTTCAACCTCTGATATTTAACATAGGAAGGATGAGGAGAGTCGTCAAGGGCAACATTGTCGTCCTAGGCTTCAAGAACTACACCAGTAAGCTAGCTATATCCTAGTAGCCTACTGGTGATTAACTATAATGAACTAGTTAACGTTTTAGTTTGATAGTTTTATTATGCACTACATACCCATGCTTAGGGCAGTAGGTAAAAGACTGAAGAGGTCTATAATGGCTTTACAAATTAGGCAGCAACTGTTTTTCATGGTGTTCTAGGATGATAATATTCAATCTGGAAATGCTAAAAGTGGCAGAACAGTTAAAATAAAATCATGCCTAAAAAAATTATTAACAACTTGTGTCCAGAATATTTTGCTTAAAATTTTGTAAAAATAAGGAATTAAAACCAATATTTTACTAACCAGAGAAGAGAAGAGAATTTTTTTTGGTACCCACTGTAGGTGGCCAGTCATTTAACATACAACCATAAAAGACTGGAATAGATTGGCAGGTCGTATTAAGACAATTCATAGTACAAATCAAAACTAGAGCTGAAAAAATATTGAAATTGCAGAAAAGGGGGAAAGTGATATCTTGTATTGGTTAAGGAATGTAGTGGGTTATTAGTGTGTTATTAGTGGGTTATTAGTGAAGAAACACAGTGTCTCCTGACATGACTATTGTAGTGGGTTATTAGTGAAGAAGCAACAGTGTCTCCTGACATGACTATTGTAGTGGGTTATTAGTGAAAAAACAACAATGTCTCCTGACATGACTCTTGTAGTGGGTTATTAGTGAAGAAACACAGTGTCTCCTGACATGACTCTTGTAGTGGGTTATTAGTGAAGAAACAACAGTGTCTCCTGACATGACTCTTGTAGTGGGTTATTAGTGAAGAAACAACAGTGTCTCCTGACATGACTCTTGTAGTGGGTTATTAGTGAAGAAACAACAGTGTCTCCTTACATGACTATTGTAGTGGGTTATTAGTGAAGAAACAACAGTGTCTCCTGACATGACTCTTGTAGTGGGTTATTAGTGAAGAAACAACAGTGTCTCCTGACATGACTCTTGTAGTGGGTTATTAGTGAAGAAACACAGTGTCTCCTGACATGACTCTTGTAGTGGGTTATTAGTGAAGAAACACAGTGTCTCCTGACATGACTCTTGTAGTGGGTTATTAGTGAAGAAACACAGAGTCTCCTGACATGACTCTTGTAGTGGGTTATTAGTGAAGAAACACAGTGTCTCCTGACATGACTCTTGTAGTGGGTTATTAGTGAAGAAACACAGTGTCTCCTGACATGACTCTTGTAGTGGGTTATTAGTGAAGAAGCAACAGTGTCTCCTGACATGACTCTTGTAGTGGGTAATTAGTGAAGAAGCAACAGTGTCTCCTGACATGACTCTTGTATTGGGTAATTAGTGAAGAAGCAACAGTGTCTCCTGACATGACTCTTGTAGTGGGTTATTAGTGAAGAAGCAACAGTGTCTCCTGACATGACTCTTGTAGTGGGTTATTAGTGAAGAAACAACAGTGTCTCCTGACATGACTCTTGTAGTGGGTTATTAGTGAAGAAGCAACAGTGTCTCCTGACATGACTCTTGTAGTGGGTTATTAGTGAAGAAACAACAGTGTCTCCTGACATGACTCTTGTAGTGGGTTATTAGTGAAGAAACAACAGTGTCTCCTGACATGACTCTTGTAGTGGGTTATTAGTGAAGAAACAACAGTGTCTCCTGACATGACTCTTGTAGTGGGTTATTAGTGAAGAAACACAGTGTCTCCTGACATGACTCTTGTAGTGGGTTATTAGTGAAGAAACACAGTGTCTCCTGACATGACTCTTGTAGTGGGTTATTAGTGAAGAAACAACAGTGTCTCCTGGGTTATTTTTTTTTTATATTTTATTTAAAGGAAACATAATACATCACATGGAACAATACAAAAAGAAAGCTAGTACAGTTAGATATGAACACAGTATGATACATACTTCCTCATTGAGGCCACAAACAGTGACAACATTAAAGGTAGTTACATGAAAAGGTAGACTATCTTCATAATACCAAAGCAGTGATACAAATCTGTCCTATACACTATACACAAAGCAGTACAAATCATACAATCAAGACAAGAACACACTAGAACATTATCAACCCTAACCCAGCATTTTCCAAACAGTGTGACAGCTTGTGGATATACATTTAAAATACCTATGTACACAGTTACTATCTATGCCTTATGCCTTCACTGAAAATTTACTCTAAGGTAAATAGGAAGCACCATGAATGCAAGGAGGCTGTGATGTGCCTCACCATAATTCCAAATACTGTCATTTAGAACTCAGCGTTCCTAACGACTACGTAACAATGTGCATATATACAATAAGAAAAGCAATACATCCTTTAATTAAGCTCCCCATATAAAGTCTGTCACATAGATATTACGCACAGCAAAATTATCCTTATCGTCGTAGAAGAAGAAACACTATGTGCAAGATAAACTAATACCACAAGTATACACTTTCTTTACAAAATAATTCAGGTTATTCAATCCTACAACACAAAAGACATTGACATACACAACTAAATATATATACATCATAAGCATATTTCATCTAATACATTAAGGTAATCACCCGGTGCTATGGACACACTAATAACATAATACATTAAACCAAAGGTAGCACAGGCCTAGCCCTAACTTACTTAACATTAAACCCCTGGTAATTCCACAGTCCCCACGCAATCCAGGAAAAACACTACCCGTACTTCTCACACCTAAATTCTTGGTCCCTCCTGTACAAATTGTTCTATAACACTGAAATACATATGTCCCAACAGGTACATAACTTAACTGTACCTCCCACAATAATGCTACAAAAGAGGTACAAAGCAAATGAACATTGCTTCTAAAGATCCACGTACACATTACAGTATCATGGCATACACTGGTACCACACATGGTTCAACAAATGAGCACAGAATAATAGAGAGGTCACATAAATACAGAAAGCTAACAATTTTGCGTCATATCGAATGAGCCCACACATGGTGTATTCAACAAAGAAGAGGAGGCATGCACTGCCCCTTTCCTATGAGCCACAAACGCCAACTTTACTGTAGACGTACCCTGCCTTCGTCCTGACCCTAGGACCGTCTGCAAAGCCACCGAGGAAAGCCACCAAGGAAGCCCTTATTTCGACATCCCATCCACCCCCTCCATCCCCCGTCGTCCACTCACACCCTTTTTCACTGTTACTCTTACATTGTTCCTTAGTCTGCATGTCCTGATTCAACAACGATAGCGTCACCCGTCTCCCATACCCCTGCTTATACACAACCCCCCCCCTCCACTACACACTCATAATTCCTACCTATTCAGGCCAGACACTTTACCCCCCTCCCCCCTCCACCTGACCAGCCCTCTCAGGTGCCAGCACGATTTAACCCCAAAAGTAACCCTACTGACATGTTCATATAACTCTCAGGAAAAGCCTTCTCCCAATCCAGCCCATAAAGATCCTGATTCCTACACCTAGTCCTATAGAAGGTAGCCGCCAAAGCCCGAACCCTAAGATCCCCCACCACATCACACATGCCCCAAGACACATGAATATAATCCGTAACTATATACATGATGGCCCTCCTCACATCATCTCGTATGCCCCCGACATCTAAACTCAAAACCTTTAAAAAGGACAACCCCCCACCCCCAACCCCCTGGACGACCCTGCCAACCCAATCCCGTACCCCACCTTAAACCTTACAGAAATATATCGCATGAGACGCGGTATCCAAATTCCCACACCTGGGACAACTGCCCTCCCGCGTCAGCCCCATTGTACACAACTGCACCCGGGATGCTAAAATCCCATGCAAAAAACGAAAAACTGTCTCCCTCACCTTTGCCGGCAACCGCAACTTACGCAAACCCACACTGCCTGCCAATCATACATTGGGAATACACTCTCCCCCAGCACCAAAGCCCCATTGACACCCATCATCCCCAACACCCCCACCCTTAAATTCCCCGGTTCCTTGACAGCTAATAAACATCTCAACATTGCCTCGCATGCCAGGAGGTCCTTCCCTCCCCACCATTTACGAACCTCCCGCATTACCGCCCCACCCGCTTACCTCTCTCCCCCTACCAAGTATCTCTGCTTCACATATATACCCTGCAATGTACTATGTACGTGTACGAGCCGAGACCACCCTTACACACCGGCGTCATTACAACCCTCTTATTTAACCAATGATGCTCGTACCCCCAAATGAACCTCAAAACCCTCTTTTGTAACCTATCTATATCCTTCACTAATAATGGATATACCACTGCCACATGCCATAATTTACTATAAATGAGCACATTAACCACAATCACTCTTTGCACCTCATTGCAGCCTCCACACAACAAGCCGAATTCGTAACCCTAGCTAACTTTCTCTCATTACAATAAAAAATCCCATAAATTTTTATCCTATTCACAACAGTCCACCCATACTTCTCGCCCAACGCACCCCCCACCCACATTCCAACTTCGAACAATTTCGATTTTGCACAATTTTGCATCATCCCCGTTGCTGCTCCAATTATACCTATAATCCTATCCACAGTCACTAAACCCTCCTCACCCCCCACCAGAATTGTGGTATCATCCACATACTCCACTATACCTGAAAGACATTCAGTCACTAACCCATCCACCCTAACACCTTCAGTTACCAGCCTATAGAAAGGGTCCTGTAAGCAGACAAAAAGGAGTTGCGATAAGGGACAGCCCTGTCACAAACCCTTTTCCATCCCTACTACCTCCCCCACCCTCCCATTCACCTGAACACGTACCAGTGTCCCATCATACAATGTTTGAACCCATCCCACGATTTCCTCACCAAAACCCTGCTTTCGTAACTCGCGTAACAACATATCCCTCTCTACATTATCATAGGCCGTTTCCCAATCCAACCCCAACATTCCCCCGTCCCTCCACAAAATCCCTAGTCCTACCATGTCCTATCCTCATACACCTCCCCGGTATACCAAATTGCCCCTATGCAATGCACGTCTCCAATACTTTTTTCATCCTGTTTCTCAAAATCCTCACAAAAATCTTATAATCCGCACAGAGCAGGGATATAGCCCGATAGTCTCTGATATTCTTCCCCCCTTTACCCTTAGGGACTAACATGACTACACTAGTACGTTGTTCTATGCTCATATTACCCGTCCTTTTCATTGAATTAAAAACCCTAGTCAAACACTGCCTCAGCTCTTCCCAATTATGAACATAAAAATCACTCAGGATCCCATCTATCCCTGACACTTTCCCAAGCTTCATCCCTTTCACAGCTGTCCACACTTCCTCTTCCATTATATCTCCCTCCATACCCACCCTCTTCACTTCCTCAATACCACACTGAATTCCCTCCGAAACTACGTCTCGAGCACCCATCTCAGCTATCCCCTTGGACAAATAACCTCTAAACCAGTGACCCATGTATTCACACATACCTTCCGTAGTCCGCAATTCCTGTTCCACCCTATACCCCGCTAAGTCCCTACATACCTTTAAAGACATTATTGTCATACACTTCCGCTTCTTTTGAAACCCCCGTAAAACTGTCACAGATGGTCTATCTCCCTATAAAACATCATCTATCTCACTCCTTACCCTAATCACCTGAAATTGATCATTTTGTAGATCACGTAATTGAACCTTCAAACCTGCTGTGTCATCCATGTACCGAAACCCCCCCCCGCATAACAATCCCGCAACTGACCCTCTAGATACTTTTGTAACCCAAAGCGAAACCGCGACTCATCTCTACCCACACGCTTATAATATGCGCATATAGCCATCTTTGCCAGTTCAGTCCACCATTGATATATATCACCCTCTCCCCGACCCATCCCCCTCCCCTACCCATACCCCAGTACCCCTCCCAGTACCTCTCCCACCAAAACTCCCTCCCTGCTCCACTCCCTTTAATAATCGAACATTAAGTTTCCAATAACTGGAAAACATTTTAACAACCCCTGCCCAGTCTAACACTGTAAGTACACCGCAATGATCACAGTTATGACCCTCGTCACATATACCCTGTCTAGCCTCACCCTGTCTAGCCTCACCCCGTAACCATGTCGTATGAACGTACGTTCAACAATACCTCCCCCCATTCACATCAACCACCCCCACCATGCCCAAGACATCCCTAAGGACCCCTAATACACACCCTACCCCCCTCGGTTCCATATCTTTATTCCTTCAAGGGTAAACCCCGCATAAAATACACTAACTCGTCCCTGACAAACTGCTCCTTAATCCTCCTGCAAGGCATCGCCAGCATATATATACTCCTATTAAACATATGGTGACCCCCACCCCAAACTCCATCTACTCGCACTATTCTCCCCCCTTCCCCCTCCTCCCAGGCTGGCAACCGAAAAGGGCTGGTCTCTCTGATTCCTACTGCCACTCCACCCTTGAAACACTCTGAACTACCCGCATAGACTGCATACCCATTCAAACTCAAGTCTCTTCTACACCTATGATTATGCTCCTATAAGAAGCATACATCAACATTCAGTCGTCGTAGTGTCACTTAACCCCACCGTCATTCATGGTTAAACACCTGAAAAGAGTGAAGGCGGCTTTCTTCTGTGCTTCTGCATTCTCTGTGTCCCAACCTTCGGGTTGCCAGGCTTCTCAGCCTTACCTGTGCTCCCCTTCCCTTCCCTTAATCCCCACTCTGCCACCTTTAGCCACCTCAACCCACGCCTTTTTACTAACTCTCTGCCCTGGCGTCAGGACATCCTCCTCAGGTGAGCCGCTTGGCCTTTTCCTAGACTCCCCTGCAGCCTCCATCTCCTCCTCCCCTCCCCTTCCTCATTTCGGTGTACCTCCACACTAATCTCGCGCATCAGGCTGAGTGACAGCCCAATGCACCCATCCTCCTCCACTAACACAGCACTTTCTCCTAACCCTTTCTGCTCTGTAACAATGTTTGGCATATCCACCGATAAAGGACAATCCAGCATATCACTGATTTCCTGTAAGAGCGGTTCATGCACACACAAACCCATATCCTCACTTCCAGGTTCTACCCCTGGACTTCCTGATGCTTCCACCTCATCATCCTTCTTGACATTCGACGTTTCCACTAACGGCACGTCCTTTATCAACACGTCCACACTGCAGCACCTCTGCTGCCCCATTTTATCACAGTTTGCCTCCATATGTCCAGTCGCACCACAAATGTGGCATATCCTCTGCTGGCCCACGTACATAACATATACTTGCGTACGTAACTCATCCATCAGTACATACAATGATATTTGGCAACGCAAGAACATTTTCAGAGAAAACGGACCTTCCAGCAGGCCCGCATATAGACCTTGGGACCACCTTCCTGCCGTCGCTGCATGTATAACTCCATAATGACTAAAAGCGTCACGGACATCCATCTCATCTGCTTTGAATGGGACGTTTCGTATTCTTATCCATGAGTAGTATCGAGACACGTCCCGTAAGCGCACTTCAAGGCTAGGGTTAACCTCAATTCGTTGGTCCTGGTATCGATCAACATCCCTTTCATAAGCGCCGCTTACACCAAATTTGACAAAGATCCTCGCCACTCTGTTAAGTGAAATGCCATACAGTTCTTCGTTGATAATACCATATGCATCCTGCAGGATCGCTGGTAACAGGACGTCGGCATTGCTCAGGTAAATGGCTCCAATTAAGACCTCAACACATACAGTGTTTACCCAGCGTCGAGCCGGTTAAACACTGTAGTGGGTTATTAGTGAAGGAACCACAGTGTCTCCTGAGACGACTCTTGTAGTGGGTTATAAGTAAAGAAACAACAGTCTCCTGACACGACTTTTGTAGGGGGTTATACCTGGAGTATACCTGGAGAGAGTTCCAGGGGTCAACGCCCCTGTGGCCCGGTCCATGACCAGGCCTCATGCTGGATCAGAGCCTGATCAACCAGGCTGTTACTGCTCGTCGCATGCAGTCCAACGTACGAACCACAGCCCGGCTGGTCAGGTACCGACTTTAGGTGCCTGTCCAGTGCCTGCTTGAAGACAGTCAACAGCCAGGGGTTTGTTGATAATCCCCCTGATGTATGCTGGGAGACAGTTTAACAGTCTTGGTCCCCTGACACTTATTGTGTTGTCTCTCAACTTGCTAGTGGCACCCCTGCTTTTCATTGGGGGATGTTACATCGCCTGCCGAGTCTTTTGCTTTCGAAGGGAGCGACTCTCTTGTGCAAGTTTGGTACTAATCCCTCTAGAATTTTCCAAGTGTATATAATAATGTATCTCTCCCGCCTGCATTCTAGGGAGTACAAGTCTAAGAACTTCAAGCATTCCCAGTAATTGAGGTGGTTTATCGCAGTTATGCATGCCGTGAAATTTCTCTGCACATTTTCTAGGTCAGCAATTTCACCTGCATTGAATGGTGCCGTTAGTGGGCAGCAATATTCCAGCCTAGATAGAACAAACGAACTGAAAAGTGTCAACATGGGCTTGGCATCCCTGGTTTTGAAGGTTCTCATTATCCATCCCGTCATTTTTCTAATGTTATCCATCCCGTCATTTTTCTAGTGTTATGATCCTTGAAGGTGAGATCCTCTGACATGATCACTCCCAGGTCTTTGACATTAGTTTTTCGCTCTATTGTGTGGTTGGAATTTGTTTTGTACTCCGATGAGATTTTAATTTCCTCACGTTTTCCATATCGAGTAATTAAAATTTCTCATTATTGAACTTCATATTGTTTTCTGCAGCCCATTTAAAGATTTGGTTGATGTCTGCTTGGAGTCTTGCAGTGTCTTCAATGGTGGACACTGTCATGCAGATTCTGGTGTCATCTGCAAAGGAAGACACTGCACTGTGGCTTATATCCCTGTGTGAGGGAAAAGTAGTTGTAAATAAGGTAACGGTTGTTCAGTCAGCCGGGAGCATTATTAACGAGTTACAGCCAGCAATTCCATCTAGCGGGCTGGAGCTAAACTCTTGTTCCCGGTTGTCTGAGGGTTTTTACTTTCTACTCCTGGTAGTATGACTCTTACCTGGTGTCGGTTGGGGAGTGGAAAGTCACTTCACCTTCACTCTTCTCCGAATCAGGTAAGGCGCTCTACCAGGAGTATTTCTTTTGTTTGATTATTATGTTTTCTTTGGTTACCAGTAGTGACTTGGTCATCTTGAAACACCTTTTTCTATCTTAAATGTTTTAAGACTTATGGTAACCAGAATATTTTCTTTATTATCAGCTCTGCCGCTGGACTGGTTCTCCAGGACAGACGCATGACTTACGAGCAAGATTTTCCCTGGACTTAACGGGAATTCCTCAACTCCTCTCTAGTTTCTAACTTGTGTGCGTTAGAGGGTGTTGCAGAAGATCTCATCTACCTTTGGATACCTACAGTGTGGTATTTCAACCTCGTGGTCCCAGGAGATTCACCATCTACTCCGGAGACATACCACCTACAGAGAGACAACCATCATCTATTCTCCCCCTCTCCGGTTATTACCTCCTGTCTCACCAACAGACCTGAACCACAACGGATATATATCTTTTTTATTTCTACTTAATTTTATATTAAAATCCAGAAAAAACCATCTTATTATAAATATCCTTCGGTTTACTATTATTTATTAATTTTTCCATCAATATTTTGTTCAGGGGAAGGCGTTTCCCTGACACCTGTCTATGTCCGATATGAGGATGAGGAACAGGATGGGAGCGAGTACTGTGCCTTGTGGAACAGAGCTTTTCACTGTAGCCGCCTCAGACTTTACTCTGTTAACTACTACTCTTTGTGTTCTACTTGTCAGGAAATTATAGATTCATCTACCAACTTTTCCTGTTATTCGTTTATCACGCATTTTGTGTGCTATTACACCATCGTCACACTTGTCAAAGGCTTTTGCAAAATCTGTGTATATAACATCTGCATTCTGTTTGTCTTCTAGAGCATCCAGGACCTTGTTGTAGTGGTCCAGTAGTTGGGACAGACAGGAGCGACCTGCACTAAACCCATGCTGCCCTGGGTTGTGTAATTGATGGGTATCAAGATGAGTGGCGATCTTGCTTCTTAGAACCCTTTCAAAGATTTTTATGATATGGGACGTTAGCGCTATTGGTCTGTAGTTCTTTGCTATTGATTTACGCCCCCTTTGTGGAGTGGGGCTATGTCTGTTGTTTTTAGTAACTGTGGGACGACCCCAGTGTCCATGCTCTCTCTCCATAGGATGTTAATAGCACATGATAGGGGCTTCTTGCAGTTCTTGATGAACACGGAGTTCTATGAGTCTGGGCCTGGAGCGGAGTGCATGGGCATGTCATTTATCGCCTTTTCGAAGTCATTTGGCGTCGTGGTGATGTCAGATAGGCATGCGTCTGTCAAGTTCTGTGGCACTCTCATAAATAATTTATTTAGGTCTTCGATTTTCAGTCTGGTTAGCAGCTCGCTAAAAACTGAGTCATACTGGGACTTAAGTAACTCGCTCATTTCCTTGCTGTCATCTGTGTAGGACCCATCCCGTTTAAGTAGGGGCCCAATACTGGATGTTGTTCTCGACTTTGATTTGGCATAAGAAAAGAAATACTTTGGGTTTCTTTCAATTTCGTTTATGGCTTTTAGTTATTAGTAAAGAAACAACACAGTGTCTCCTGACACGACTCTTGCACACATGATGATCCGTCACAAGATTCACAAATTCGTCATAACAAAAATGCAAACAAATCACTTGAGTTAGATTTGTCACAGCTATGCTGGTCTGGGACCGGGTATCGGGGACGGTGACCCCCATAAGCGACTACCTGTAACCTGGGTTATGCTGAGTTATTCTAGTTTATCATAAGTTATTGTAGCTTTTTCTAGGTTATCCTAGATTAGTCCAAATAGAAGTATATGTAGATTTTCCCTAGTAGATTATTATTACTATTATATGAGTGGTGAGTTCATTCAAAATTAGTGAAAATCAATGTGAACGATAATTTCTGTAATTATGTGACGTTTAGTCACATTTTAAGTAGTTCAATTATAGCAAGTAGCTATAAATTTCTAATTTTCTTTGCTATATAACTTGTTTGGTGTAACAATGACTGAATGTAAATTTATATCATTTAAAAATTACGATGACTCCTTTTTCGTAAAATATTTATGTAGGCTTTACCGACGCATTTTTATTTGTTGCATGTATATTGTGTTGTATATTATAATATATATTATATATAGACGGAGAATGTCTCAGTGTATATACATACACTGAGACATAATTTTTAATGCGTACTTTAGGGATTAAATTATTCGTGACTGGTGGTGAGTAGATGACGTGTGGGTTTAGTGACCCTCGTGGAGGTGTGAACTTTATAAAGCCCAGTTAACTAACCATCAGTCAATGGGGGTTAGCCATGGTTCATATTCCACCACTTCTGCGTTATCATTCATTGTAATTTGGATAAATCCACTGATTGTGTAGCCAACTTATTATATCAGTTCCTCTCAGTATTTTATGTCTTTATCATGTCGTCCCTGTCTCTCCTGCCTTCCAGCGTCGTCAGGTCGATTTCCCTTAACTTGATCGAGAATCAAAACCTGGTCATCGTGGTTGTCTACAAGCCTCCGGATGCAACGTCCCAACAATTCCAGGAACAGCTTCTGAAAATTGACCATTGTCTGGAAAACCTTCCAGCCCCTGCCCCCAACATCTTGCTCCTGGGAGACTTCAACCTAAGGCACCTAAAATGGAGGAATATTGCAGATAATGTGGTAGCAGAGATAACACCAGGAGGCAGCTCAGATGAAAACTCGCACACACACGAGCTTTTAAATCTCTGCACCAAATTCACCTTAAACCAGCAAATAATAGAGCCTACAAGATTGGACAATACGCTGGACCTCATCTTCACTAACAATAATGATCTGATACGAAATGTCATCATATCAAAAACAATATACTCAGATCACAACATAATAGAGGTCCAGACATGCATGCGGGGAGCCCCAGATCGACAAAAATGTGATCAGCCGTGAGGGAGCTTTCTCCAATTTCAACTTCAATATCAAAAACATAAGGTGGGACCAAGTAAACCAAGTCCTAAATGATATAAACTGGGAAGATTGCCTAAGCATCACGGATCCCAACCTATGTCTAGAACAAATTAACTCTGTGGCACTTGAGGTTTGCTCAAGGCAAATTCCCTTAAGGAAAAGGAGAAGATGTAAACTAGAAAGAGAGAGACGCTCCCTATACAGGCGAAGGCAAAGAATAACTGAGCGGCTACAAGAGGCCAATATATCTGAAATACGTAGGGAGGCACTGGTCAGAGAAATAGCAAACATCAAATTAAAACTAAAGGAATCTTACAGGACTCAAGAAACGCGGGAAGAACTAAAAGCCATAAATGAAATTAAAAGAAACCCAAAGTATTTCTTTTCTTATGCCAAAACAAAGTCGAGAACAACATCCAGTATTGGGCCCCTACTAAAATGGGATGGGTCCTACACAGATGACAGCAAGGAAATGAGTGAGTTACTAAAGTCCCAGTATGACTCAGTTTTTAGCGAGCCACTAACCAGACAAAGTTGAAGACCTAAATGAATTTTTTATGAGAGTGCCACAGAACCTGGTAGACGCAAGCCTATCTGACATCACCCTGACACCACATGACTTCGAAAAGGCGATAAATGACATGCCCATGCACTCCGCTCCAGGCCCTGACTCATGGAACTCAGTGTTCATCAAGAACTGCAAGAAGCCCCTATCACGTGCTTTTAATATCCTATGGAGAGGGAGCATGGACACTGGGGTCGTCCCGCAGTTACTAAAAACAACAGACATAGTCACACTCCACAAAGGCGGCAGTAAAGCAATAGCAAAGAACTACAGACCAATAGCGCTAACGTCCCATATCATAAAAATCTTTGAAAGGGTTCTAAGAAGCAAGATCGCCACTCATCTAGACAACCATCAATTACACAACCCCAGGGCAGCATGGGTTTAGAGCAGGTCGCTCCTGTCTGTCCCAACTACTGGACCACTACGACAAGGTCCTGGATGCTCTAGAAGACAAACAGAATGCAGATGTTATATACACAGACTTTGCAAAAGCCTTTGATAAGTGTGACCATGGTGTAATAGCACACAAAATGCGTGATAAAGGAATAACAGGAAAAGTTGGTAGATGGATCTATAATTTCCTAGCAAGTAGAACACAAAGAGTAGTAGTCAACAGAGTAAATTCTAAGGCGGCTACTGTGAAAAGCTCTGTTCCACAAGGCACAGTACTCGCTCCCATCCTGTTCCTCATCCTTATATCGGACGTAGACAGGGATATCAGCCACAGTGCCGTGTCTTCCTTTGCAGATGACACCCGAATCTGCATGACAGTGTCCACCATTGAAGACACTGCAAGACTCCAAGTAGACATCAACCAAATCTTTAAATGGGCTGCAGCAAACAATAAGAAGTTCAATGATGAGAAATTTCAATTACTCCGATATGGAAAACGTGAGGAAATTAAAATCTCATCGGAGTATAAAACAAATTCCAACCACACAATAGAGCGAAAAACTATTGTCAAAGACCTGGGAGTGATCATGTCAGAGGATCTCACCTTCAAGGACCATAACACCGTGGCAATCGCATCTGCTAGAAAAATGACAGGATGGATAATGAGAACCTTCAAAACCAGGGATGCCAAGCCCATGTTGACACTTTACAGATCGTTTGTTCTATCTAAACCTGTACTCCCTAGAACGCAGGCGGGAGAGATACATTATTATACACATGTGGAAAATACTCGAGGGATTAGTTCCTAACTTGTACGCGAGAGTCACTCCCTACGAAAGCAAAAGACTCGGCAGACGATGTAACATCCCCCCAATGAAAAGCAGGGGTGCCACTAGCACGTTGAGAGACAACACAATAAGTGTCAGGGGCCCAAGACTGTTCAACTGCCTCCTTGCATACATAAGGGGGATTACTAATAGACCCCTGGCTGTCTTCAAGCAGGCACTAGACAGGCACCTAAAGTCAGTGCCTGACCAGCCAGGCTGTGGTTCGTACGTTGGACTGCGTGTGGCCAGCAGTAACAGCCTGGTTGATCACGCTCTGATCCAACATGAGGCCTGGTCACAGACTGGGCCGCAAGGGCGTTGACCACTGGAACTCTCTCCAGGTAAACTCCAGGACATACCCGTTAACTCCGCAACTAGTCTTGTTGCAAACCTTTGCACTTTCTCTAATTTCTTGACGTGCTGTGAGTTTACCTGGAGTTTACCTGTGAACCAATTTTCACCAAATCTTTTCCCATATTTTCTTCTTCTGTTTGTGGTTTCTCTCTTACGTTCGTTTCTTTCCATTCTTTGTTTTTTCCTGCTTCTGGATTTCTTTTATTTTTTTTTTCTGATTTTAGTTAAGGTGGTGGTTGGTATGAGGGAGTCACACAAGACATGGGAAGGCGGCACAAACACTCGTACAAGACATGGGAAGGCGGCACAAACACTCGTACAAGACATGGGAAGGCGGCACAAACACTCGTACAAGACATGGGAAGGCGGCACAAACACTCAAGACATGGGAAGGGCACAAACACTGTACAAGACATGGGAAGGGCGGCACAAACACTCGTACAAGACATGGGAAGGCGGCACAAACACTCGTACAAGACATGGGAAGGCGGCACAAACACTCGTACAAGACATGGGAAGGCGGCACAAACACTCGTACAAGACATGGGAAGGCGGCACAAACACTCGTACAAGACATGGAAGGGCGGCACAAACACTCGTACAAGACATGGGAAGGCGGCACAAACACTCGTACAAGACATGTGAAGGGCGGCACAAACACTCGTACAAGACATGGGAAGGCGGCACAAACACTCGTACAAGACATGGGAAGGCGGCACAAACACTCGTACAAGACATGGGAAGGCGGCACAAACACTCGTACAAGACATGGGAAGGCGGCACAAACACTCGTACAAGACATGGGAAGGCGGCACAAACACTCGTACAAGACATGGGAAGGCGGCACAAACACTCGTACAAGACATGGGAAGGCGGCACAAACACTCGTACAAGACATGGGAAGGCGGCACAAACACTCGTACAAGACATGGGAAGGCGGCACAAACACTCGTACAAGACATGGGAAGGGCGGCACAAACACTCGTACAAGACATGGGAAGGCGGCACAAACACTCGTACAAGACATGGGAAGGCGGCACAAACACTCGTCAGACTAAGTGTCAACACACTTCATGGACAAATATATCCACATGACAGAGAAATACACTTATTTACTCACTTGTTTATAGCAGGCAGAGTGACAGGCAGGTGTAGGATATCAAGGTATCCCGCCAGTAGTAGCAGGTGTAGAATATCAAGGTATCCCGCCAGTAGTAGCAGGTGTAGAATATCAAGGTATCCCGCCAGTAGTAGCAGGTGTAGGATATCAAGGTATCCCGCCAGTAGTAGCAGGTGTAGGATATCAAGGTATCCCTCCAGTAGTAGCAGGTGTAGGATATCAAGGTATCCCTCCAGTAGTAGCCTTGGAGACTAGGAAGATGGTGAGCTGGTGTGTACCTGCGTACAGTGCTGCTCAGTGTGAACCTGCAGCTGCACCAACACATGTGTAAGTACCATGGAGTACATGAGAGATACTGATAACACACCTTGTGGTCCATACAAAAGTTATCTGCTAAGAAGGACGTACACCAACCTACCTTGAATTGTTTCTAGTTTAGGTTAGTACAGTATAACAGAAGGTTTTCTGTATCCACTTGCTGCTCTATCAAGCTATACTTCAGGCCTGAAAAAGTTAGCAGTTATTTTGATGGTAAACGTGTGTATTACTAATTAAAAGAGTAGAACTAGAGTTGGATTTCTATTATAATAATTATTAGTCACCATCGCCACTACATCTACCACAGTTACTGTTTCCTGGCTCTTCCATTATCTTTCCAATGATCTTATTAAAAAAAATTATGTATCACATATGTGTTGCACACCTTTCCTCGGAGTTTTATAATATTGTTTTGCACTATTATTTTTTGTTTATTTCTCTTCCTCGTGTTTGAATACAATTTTTTTTGGTAATGTGAAAATTAGAGTTTTGCTCTGACAGTCTCCGTTTAATAAGGGAGAGAATGAGGCGCCTTCATATACCTGGAGAGAGTTCCAGGGGTCAACGCCCCTGCGGCCCGGTCTGTGACCAGGCCTCATGTTGGATCAGAGCCTGATCAACCAGGCTGTAAATGTGACTTAAAAAGTACATTCACAGTACATGCGATTCAATTGTGCAGGTAATTTTTGTAGCAGAATTTGAAAAAATCGCCTGATCAACTAGACTGTTACTGCTGGCCGCACGTAGTCCAACGTACGAACCACAGCCCGGCTGGTCAGGTACTGACTTTATGAGCCTGTCCAGTGCCTGATTGAAGACAGCCAGGGGTCTATTGGTAATCCCCCTTATGTATGCTGGGAGGCAGTTGAACAGTCTTGGGCCCCTGACACTTATTGTGTTGTCTCTCAACGTGCTAGTGGCACCCCTGCTTTTCATTGGGGGATGTTACATCGTCTGCCGAGTCTTTTGCTTTCGTAGGGATATATATGTTATATATATATATATATATATATATATATATATATATATATGTATATATATATATATATTATATATATATATATATATATATATATATATATATATATATATATATATATATGTATATATATATATATAATATATATATATATATATATATATATATATATATATATATATATATATATATATATATTATATATATATATATACATATATATATATATATATATATATATATATATATATATATATATATATATATATATATTTTTTTTTTTTTTTTTTTTTTATTATTAACACATCGGCCGATTCCCACCAAGGCAGGGTGGCCCGAAAAGATAAACTTTCATCATCATTCACTCCATCACTGTCTTGCCAGAAGGGTGCTTTACACTACAGTTATAAAACTGCAACATTAACCCCCCTCCTTCAGGTGCCGGCACTGTACTTCCCATCTCCAGAACTCAAGTCCGGCCTGCCGGTTTCCTGAATCCTTCATAAATGTTACTTGCTCACACTCCAACAGCACGTCAAGTATTAAAACCATATGCCTCCATTCCTCCTATCAAATACGCTCACCAAAGCTTGCTGGAGTCCAAGCCCTCGCACACAAAACTTCCTTTACCCCCCCCCTCCAACCTTTCCTAGGCCGACCCCCCCCCCGCCTTCCCCCCACTACAGATTTATCACTCTCGAAGTCACTCTGTCTCGTTCCATTCTCTCCAAAGTCCCAAAACCCCCCAACAACCCCTCCTCAGCTCTCTGAACAATCGTTTTGGTAATCCCAAAACCCCCTCCCAATTTCCAAACCCAATTCTCTGCATTATATTCACACCACAATTTTACCTCAGACGACATCTCCACTGCCTCCCGCCTTCTCCTGTTTCAACATTCATCACCCATGTTCACACCCCCATAAGACGTTGGTATAACTATCTCATCATTCCCCCTCTTTCTTCCATGGACAAGGTTC